>PVNU02002086.1:0-19098 GCA_003013855.2 Liriodendron chinense
AGAAGAAAAAGAAGGAAAGAAAGAGGAAGAGGAAAGAAGAAGGAAGAAGAAGAAAGAAGAAAGAAAGAAAGAGAGAGAAGAAGAAGGAAGAAAGAAAGAAAGAAGGAGAAGAAGAAAGAGAAAGAGAAAGGAAGAAGAAGAAAGGAAGAAAAAGAAATGAGAAGAAAGAAGAAGAAACTTCTTCTCTAACCGAGTCGACTCGCTGAGCCAACTCAGATTCAAGTTTGGGCTTGTTTGGAGCCTAGAGATCGTCATATCTGTGAGTGATTCTTCATATGAAATTTCCTGTTAATTTTATCAAATTATTCCTTCTAGTTGTTCTTCGATTTAAGGTTTAAATTTTTCTATTTCAACTTACTTTCCAATCCTTATTTTTTTCCTAAGTAAAGGATTCACCACTTGTTCGTATTCTCAAATTCCACGTCCAAATTCCTTGCCCTTATTGTATATTTTTCTCTACTTCTCCACATAACTCTATGTAGAAGTTTTACATAGGTTGAATGCTTTTCTTTAGAAATTGTTCTTCCCGAATTGCCAAGGTAAAAGCCTAGATAAACATAACTTAGGTGTTGAACAAACCTTAAACGATGTACATCTTTCTCAACTTCTTAATTTATGATGAATATTTAGATAATGAACTATTTGAACGAATAGATAACATACATGGCGTGATTGACTTGAATATTGATATGCATTGTATGCTTGATGAATGCTTCCATAAACACATACATGTGCATACATTTATACACCGCGGACAGAACAGGAGCATGGTTGATTTGACTCCTGGCGTGCATGGTGATTTGCCGCCTCGCTGTACCGGTTAGGTAAGCATGGTTGATTTGCGACAGGTTCCTAATGTTCAGTGGCAGCGAGTTCAGGTCGTTTCACTATTGAGCATGGTTGATTTGCTCGGTTGGATCAGTGGTGCATGGTTGATTTGCCCACTGGCGTGCATGGTTGATTTGCCGCCTCGCTATACCGGTTAGGTGAGCATGGTTGATTTGCGACAGGTTCCTAATGTTCAGTGGCAGCGAGTTCCTAGACGTTTATTGTCCTCACACGTATCATAACATACATGACATCATGATAATCATGTTCCATTTATAATAATCATAAAGTGTATAATCATAATCTCATCCTCATTTATTTCATACAATTTTATCCGTTAATGATTCGCATCTCGTCTCTTATTAACTGGAATATTACCCTGTGATGGAAATGACCTCACTGGGCTTTTAGCTCACCAAAATCACTACAGTTCTTGCAGGTTTTCAGGAAGAACAAGACATAGGCAAAGGAGAGTATTCAGGGGGTCTCATCCTTCTCGAGCGTCAATCGTGCCAGATTTATTTTAGTTTTGTAAAAAATTCAATGTAATAAGACATTAGTGGAAAAGAATTTTATATTCGGGGATTTATTTTAGATATATGATGTGTGGGATGGAATCTCAAGGAATCTATGCTCGAATTTTCAATTCCCACCCTGGAACTCGAGCTTTGGCTTGTTGTACTCAAGTCTCGAATTTCGGGGCGTGACAGAACTGGAACTCGCTGGAAATTAACTGGAGATTGCTGGATCGAAGATTGCTGGAAATTAACTGGAGCTTGCTGAATTGAAGATTGCTGAAAATTAACTGGAATCCCATCGGCGGGGATGTACTAGAATTGAAAAGTGCTCCTGTTTGTAGGAAGCTGAGATGCTGGGAAGTGACCCCCTTATTGGCATTCGCCACTATCCGCTGATTGATGTGGGCTTGACACTGACCCCCATTATGGGCATTCACCAGTGCTATCCCTGCTGCTGGAAGTTGAATTGAAATCCCATCGGCGGGGATGTGCTGAAATTGAGTAAAGATCCCATCTGCGTGGACATGCTAAGAAAGGAAATGGGTCCTATTAGGGGTGGACGTGCTGGGAATCTACTGAGATTGTTGCTTGAAAGATTGATTGAAAGTTGACTGGAAGTTCCTGCGAAGGAATGCTCTGAGACGGTCTTGTCGTCGCAGGAAGGTATTGAGGAGGATGCCCCATAGCGATGGGCTGAGATGGCTGTTGTCGGTAGTCTTGGGCAGACTCCGATAGTTGTGCTTGATTTGAACTCGAGGCCGGAGGGACCCGGCATGGCTGCTGAGATTGCTGAACTAGGCCAACTTGATTGTTGACTGCTGCGGTAGCTTGTACTTGCATGAATTGCAAGAGCATTTCTTGCATTGCTCTCATTCCTTGTGCTAATTCTTGCATGATTGGCGTATTCTCAATTGGTTGTTGCGCTGGAGGTTGCACTTCGGCCCTTTCGAGGGCAGGAAAGAGGTGAGTTTCCACTTCGTGGTCGGACATGGCTTGCTGAGCTTGAGTGCGGATTATGCTGCAGAAGGAGAGTTGTTTCTGAAGACGTTGAGCCCGAGGAGGCGCAATAGTGAGGATATTCTCTACTCTTTTTTGGGGTTTTGGGCTTTTCTGTTTTTTTTTTTTTTTTTTTATGGAATGCTATGCAGATGAGATTGTATGAGGACTATTGACTTTCAAGTACAAGAAGGATTCTGTTTTTCAAGTTAGATCACGACTAGTGGGACTAGCATATCCCCAGCGGAGTCGCCATTTTGTGGACGCTCGACTTTCCGCGCTCCCAACCCTCCCTTTCGAAAAATGGGGTGTGTGCGCGAATCGCCGTGGTGTCACTGGCTCGCCTCGTTCTCAAGGGCTTTTTCGGTTGTCATGTTAGATTGGATATGTTTGGATGAGTTCGTATAAGACCAAACTCGCCACTAGCCAGTTACTTCGAATCTACAGTCAGCTAGACCTCGTAGAAACGTTCGAAAAGGGAATCCGAAGATTCCTTCCTCTAAAATGACTCATTTTGATCTGTGGCCAAAGATTCGAGGTAAGGGATCACGGTTACAGGGTGGGAAGATGTTAAGCACCCCACTCTACCCATACCGAAGTACGGTCTCTACTTCACAGAATCGAAGTAATACTTGAAAGTCTGATTTAATCCTCGTACATTCTCATGAATGATATGATGCATGAATGTAGGTATGAACAGTAAGAGTTTCTGATAGTCAGGTTTCCATTAACAGGCAAGCCCAGAGCATACGCTCGAACTGACAGGTGCTTTATGCGGGATGCATGCTGTGTATTTGAATAATCAAAGTGTTTGCAGTGATATGATAAGCAGGGGGGTTGGAAGAATAGTAAATGTTGCACTTATGCTAGATGCAAATGAGATGATGCTAATAAAAGAGTAGCTGAATGGATGGAGGTGTCGTAGGGGTTTGCTTCGAGTGGCTAAATCAGGACATACGTAGCTTGGGAGACTTGGACCAGGGTCAGGCTGGGCTAGACCAAGGTTAGGCTCTTCTTACTCGGACTCTCCTTGGTGGAGGAATGGACTAAAGGGGGGTGGATATGAACTCAGAATTTATGGGATTTCTCTGAGATTTGAGGGATGCTGAAATATGAGAGGAGCAGGGGTATTTATAGCTGCGAGTAGTGGAAGCTTGCGTAAATAGGCTTAGGTGGCACCCAGGGAGCCGCCCGTACGGATTCTTTGCTCCAGCTTCGAAGCGTATAGCCCCCAAACCTAAAGCAGCAAAGCCCGATGTTCAAGATTCGGAGCTACTCCGAAGCTATGGCCCGGAACCAAGTGAGTTGACTGGGTTTGAAAGATGGATTGACACGGTGAGTTGACTGGGTGCAGGGGCTGGACTAACCCGGTGAGTTGACTCGGTGATTTGACTCAACGGGTTGTTGACTCACCAACTTTGTCTTTTTTTACTGATTTTTTTTATGGGTGGTTTTTCAAGCTAATGTTTAGGGGTTAGTTAACTGCGTTCAGGCTTAAGCTGGGCTATGGATTGGGGCTTACAAGGGTGAGTTCGACTGGGTTTGGACATGGAATTTGGGGGTATGGTCCTCCATTCATTCAGCTATCTCTACCAACATTGTAACCAAAGGTGCGGTGTCTACACATCCCATGTAGTTCCGTTTTGGAGGTAGAATTACCTTCTTATTTTCTCAAGCATGTTTGATTTTCAAATCCACTGTAAATAATTAATTATTACAATTTCACCCTGTTTGAAAATATACATGTATTTTTGCTTCAAAAACTGGTCTAAAAGGTTTGGTTTAAATTTATGGGCCCTACCGTGATGTATATGATATATCCGCGCTGTCCATTCATTTTATCATAACATTTTGAAGCACAAGCTGAAAAATGAGGCAGATCCAACACTCAAGTAGCCCACAATAAAGAAAACAGTGGCCTCAAGAAGTTTTTAACTATGGGTGTTTGATTCTCTTTTTCCTATGGTATGGTCCACTTGAGCTTTGGATTTGCCTCACTTTTTGGCTTCTGCCCTAAATTCAGCTAGCATAATGGATGGATAGTGTGGAATAAGCCACTTACATGAGAGTGGGCCCCCATATTTAGTAGCATACTTAACTTTATTGCTAAAAAAGCAATGTAGTAATTGCGGAAGGAAATAATTATTACCCATTTATAATTTGCAATGTATTTAAGACGATTTAGAAAATCAAACAAGCCCCACCAAGCAAATGAATATTAAAAGTAACATTAGGGTGTCTACAGCATTTACGTGGGAACCAAACAGCCCTGTTTATATCAATGTATGCCGTGTTTATAATTCTTCGGTACTTTATCAAAGCATTGTACATGGTCAGGGTATCAAATAACTCTCCCGTCTGCATTTGTGCTCAAGAATTCATAAAGTTGCCACGTCGACTGCATTGGGTGCGTGCCATATGTCAACATCTGAGGTGAGGCCAGTACATCGAAGTCTTGGCTGCAATCCCAAGTACTTGTATCTGCACTTGTACACTAAGTAATGATGATGACGACAAAGTCAATGCAGGAACCTGCACAGGTACTTATGATACTCAGGGTGCGTGTGACAGTTGATACACAGGCACTCAAAACTTATACACGTGGCATAAATTAACGCATGTTAAACAGGCTAAGTCATAGGACCCACAGCTAAGTCACAGTCCCAATTTCAGATTTGTTGAGATTCGTCTATACTTGTTGGTGAAAATGGGACCGTTGGATATTTTTTATTTTTAACCTCCGGTGAATGACCACCAATCTGGTAATCATGTAATGAAATGAGTGTAATTTTTTGTCCATGTTACACCTAAACTAGGAAACACAACTTTGGACAGTTTAATTTGATTTTATATACGCCACCTTTGCAATTTCTAAGTAATTTTGAAGTGACTGCGTATCATCCATCACGCTCTGCCAGAGTATCTCAGAGAACATGTCAGTGGAATCTAGGCAGTTGGTACAACTAATTTCTGAAATCGGTGGGCCTGATAGAAACCGGTCCACTTTAGCTGGATTTGGGCTGAATTGGGAAGGCTGTCAGCTGGCGTGGGAATGATTTTTCAGGCCATCATTGGAGGCCCAACAAGACAGCTCGGCCGTTGGGCTTTCAACGTGGGTTGGTGCTCAGTCCTAACCTGAATTGCCCAACCGGATTGAAACTCTGGTTTGGTTCGATAACATCGGGTTTAGGTTTGGTTTGGGTTAGATTTTCATGACCTGATTTGGAATCGGGTTGAGTCATAAGGCAGACCCAAACCTAATATGCATACTCAACCCAACCCAGTGACCTAATCCAGTAATTTTGGTTGGTTAGATCATGGTTGGGTTCGCCTATATAAAAATCGGTCCAGCTTGACGTGATGAGGTTGGATTAAAAATTGGGTCAAGTCAAGTTGGGCTTTGTTTGGGCCAGGTTTGAGTTGATCCAGACCCAAGTTGCACTCCCACCTAGGCCTGGCAACGGGTCATGTTGAACTTTGTTCGTGTCGTGTTGTATTCATGTCGTGTTAAAAATGCCTTCACCCAAACCTAACCCGTTAACTAATGGGTCAAAATCTAGAAATCCAAACCCATTCGTTAATTTAACGGGTTACCCTACCCCTTTTAACCCGTTAAATAAACAGGCCATGCTTTCGTGGGCAGAGAGATGGGAAAGGGGCTTGTGGACAGAAATTTTGGAGCATGGCCATGCGGGGCCATGGGCAAAAAGATGGAGAAAACTCCCAAGTGTGTGTGTGTGTGTGTGTGTGTGAGAGAGAGAGAGAGAGAGAGAGAGAGAGAGAGAGTCTTATTGACTGTCTTAGCTTCTTATGCATTTCTCACCACACTAAAATAATTACCAAAATACCCTCACTAATGGGTTAAAAGGGTTTCGCAGGTGAAACACTAACCCGACCCGTTATCTTAACGGATCTTGATGGGCCAACCCATTAGTGACCTGACACGATAAGGCCGGACCGGAACACTGAATTTTTCGTGCGGGTTGGCGGCCTACTCCCACCAGCACAACAGGCCGGTAGGTGACATGGTTGATGGGCCTGGTTTGGGCCTGAAGTCTTGGCAAAGATCTGGCCCGTCTAGGCCTGGTTAGGTAGCACATGGCTAGGCTTGGTCCAGCTGGGTCCTACCGATTCAGACCTTTCTCACCACAGGCTGATGACAGCAGCACATGGGTGCACCTCCAGTCTTGGCTGACTGAGCTTCCCGGCCTGCTGAATGTGCTTTGTGACCAGGGCAGGATGGAAACAGGCCCCAAAATAGGTCCTTACAGTTCACACATACACTGAGAGAGGGAACTCCATGGCGAACCCATTCATACCCCCAGTAATCTAGTGCACTCAGATCAACCCATTAATTTAGTGGGCATGTAAAGGAAGCCCGAGCATGCCTGTGGGCCAACAAAAGCATCATAGGCCTGGAGCCAAGTGGACCAGGTTTGAAAGGCCATGAGCCGATATAATCCATTTGTAGTCATGTTTCAGAGGTACAGTAGATAGTTTTGGGTCCAAGATACGCAGCCCATGGATCTCTATTGTATGTAAAATGGGCCAAATGCTGCCCATTTTGCCCTTGCAATTAGGCAGCAAGAAGTAAACCTTTGGAAAATGGGTTGCCTTTTTTTTTTTTTTTTGGCAGTCCATTCTACTGTAAATGGTGGGAAATGCTTGTAAATGAGTGATAATTACCATTTAACCATGTTTGGTGCGGATGGTAATTACCTCCTTCTAAAAGCCATTTGAAAATGATTGACATAAGTTCGTGGCTCCACTGTGATGTATGTGATATATCCATGCCGTCCATCTATTTTAGCGAAATATTTTACGTTATGAGCCAAAAAATGAGGTAGATCCAAAACTCAAGTGTCCCACTCCATAGGAAATTGTGGTCGTAAAAGGTTTTTAACGATAAGCATTCAACAAACTCTTTCATGTGGTGTGGTCCACTTGAGCTTTGGATATGCCTCAAGTTTTGGATTATGCCCTAAAATCAGTCCGCAAAATGGATGGACGACGTGGATTAGCCACATATATCACAGGGGCCCCACATGAAATTAGCACATTCCTCGATTTTATTGTCTAAAAAGTAATCCATCACTGTTAACATAGAAAATAGTGTAGAAATTACCTTGGTAATTAATCATTACTCATTTGCAGGTATTTACAAGAGGGAAATTGGGAAACAAACTAAATCAATAGATTTCAAATCTCCCATGATTGCTTTTTTGTTAAGGAATTATCGAATTCATAGATTTATCAGGTGCAACCCACCATAGATACATGGGTTTGGGGCCATATTCAAATCTCTTAAAAACTAGCAAATCCACAAAACTAAAAACTTGCTTAAAGTAATAAAAGTTATTCCGCTCCAATAAAAGTTCTTACATTACCCTAAATTGATTTAGGTCATGGTACAGATACATTCCTAGCATGGTTGGATAAAAAAAAAGGCCAAACAGAAATGAAATTAATCTGTCAGATCCGAGCTCAATCCTATGTAGGGCATGATGTAACTAGACCCTAGGCACGTCCGGTTCAAAGAAATTCATTCCGGATAGAGAGATTATTGTTTGAAGAGTAAACCGTAAATTGGTCATAACTCTTGATCCGCAAGCATCGTTACGGGACACACGACCTATCAATATTTATGTAGTGGCCCATTTGGGGTCAACCGACCTTCATAGCAGGTGATGTTTGTCCGTTTCTTGAAAAAAGACACGCTTCCAGTTCAAACTTAAGATTTTAAAAGAAAAAAAAATGACTTTTTTTAATCATTTCAATTTGTCTTATTTCCTTATCTTTAGAGTTTTAAATTTTCATCTTTTTAAAGAATATTGATTGTAATCATGCCAAGAATGCTCCACTAAAATTAATTTAGGACTTTCTATTTTTAGTAAGTTCTATTCTAGTTGAATTAGGACTTCTATTATGGTTATAATTTTTCTATTTTGAGTAATTTTGATTAAGTATTTTATTTTTACTTTATTAGTGGCGTAATGGAGAAATCATGAACATTATATAATTATTTAATAAAATATTTGACTTTTCTCTCTTTTTTCTTATAAATTCAAGAAACTACCTTATGGATTCAAGGCCTTTATTGCTTGAGGAAGACGATGATCTTCCAGTACTTCACTTTTTTCATATTCTTCCCTATATCATAAATGCTCCCAAATCCAAAGATTTTTAGCATTATTTCCCAATAAACTTTAGAATACGCTTGGCCATTGGCCCTCCGAAGCTTAAGTCAGAGGTGACTTGATAGTAAGATGAAGTCTGAAACGTGGGCTTAGAGATTGTGTACCTTTATCATTTGTGCGGCCATCCATTTATATGGATCCGGGGGGTGATCCATTTTGTTATGCAAACTGTTAAGATTATCGCTGATTTGGGAGATAAGGAGCTTATCCTGTTTAATCCTCAGACAAGAAGATAGCATAACCAATCTAGATGTCTAGCCGTTCACGCCCCTTGATGGAGACCCCTCGTGGTACAGAACTATGAATAGAAACAAGCCAAAGCTGACCTATATGGCTGCTGGTACTATAAGACGAGGGACGTCCCCAGCGTACGACCAGCGACCAGGAGTGCTCGGATTTGGAGATGTCCTCGTTTAACGGCCAGGGATCAGAGCTGCTCGGATGATGAAGATGTTCCCACTCGACAACTAGTGACTAGTCTTGCTCACATATTAAGAGTGTATAGGAAGTTATAGGTTTGTGCGATATACAAGACGTGACCAAGTAGGCTCGTTAGTCAAATGGTTTGGTCACGACTTTACAGAGTCAGAGGTGCTCGCGGGTCGAGTGTCTTCAGACTTCTTCGACGACCAACTTTATTCTACAACAGATGCCCCCCAAGTCCTTAGCGTTGAGCAGCTAAGTGAAGGACTTGTCTGTACATGTAACCGCCTAGTGCGTTTTTCAGAGGAAAAGCCGTACATAATTGAGCCCGCATTTATGAGCGCTAGCTTTCCTTAGCTTTTCTACTAAGAGAAATGAAGCGACGCTCACCACATGTCCCGAGAGTTAATGCTCGTGCCCGTTCGACTGTCGTGCCAAACGAAGGGTCGCCGCGTGTCAATCAAATCCTGATAGAATGATTGCTTATAAATATCCAGAGCCTGCGAAGGTTTCTTCACTTTGAAGTTTTGCTGGAGATAACAAAAAATTATTTTTCCTTTCTCCATCTATCTTTGGTGTGACCTCTTTGCTGAGGCATTCCTCCTCCTTTTCTCCTATTCTTCTATTTTCTTTCTATGGCGGGGGACTACGATAATGAAATTGTTCCTCTGGGAGATGATACTCCGGATTCTTCTGAATCAAATAATGCAAGGGTGCCAGCGAGAAGATACTCTGCCTCTAGTTATCATTCAATAATGACGGAGGAACAACTTTCCAACTTATGGGAAAGATACCGGATTCCTGACTCCGTCATTCTTAGACTGCCCGGAGAGGGAGAAACCTCAGATTCTCCACCGCCGGGTTGTGTGGTTATGTATGAATATTTTTTCAGACTTGGAATACGTCTCCCTCTTCATCCTTTCATCCGAAACGTGCTCCGCATTTATAAGATTGCCCCCAGCCAAATTTTCATGAATGGTTGGAGGGTCGTATTGAGTGCCTATGTCCTCTAGAAGCAAGCGGGGAATGAGGACTTGACGGCCAATAAATTTTTGAAGATGTATCAACTCGAAAAGGCTCCGTCCAGTGAGGGTTGGTACTATTTATGTTACTGGCACCAGAAGAATTTTATCATGGGGAACCCCACTTCGAACTATCCCTAGTGGCGTAGGCAAGTGGTTTTATGTCTCTGAAAACTGGGAGTCTGATGCGAGATCCAACTGAAACTACGTCGGTAGTATAACACGACACCTACGTATGTGCGAAAGCTTAAAGAGCAACTAGAATTATGGCTAAACCTATAGGAGGGGGTGATTAGGACCTTTTATGAAATTCTTTTCGCCTACTTACACAATTCAACAAATTAAACTAAGTAAGCAAGAACACTTTGGCTTCCAAGCCTAAGTGGGTCCAATTACAAGACTAGCATATGATTAAGCCATAAACAATCCTAGTCTAAGCATGCATAGGTAAATAAATGATTTAACTAATTAAGCTCCTAACCTATGCAACCTATGTAGACTTATGAGAATGGATCAATGAGCTCAAGTCTACACACCTAGTGAAAGTACATCTTGTGTGTGGATGCCAATCTAGTGCCTAGCATACATTCCTATCAAGCATTCATAATAAAACAATTAAACATCAAATGCTAAGATATCAAAGTGCACAATTCAATCACAAACACAAGCATGTATAGTGGTTCGACTTTGGGTCTACTCCACTCCCGGTTCAAGTACTCAACTCCTTTGAGCACACCGGCATTCACTATCGGAGGTTTTAAATGAGGTTCGCCTCTCAACCTTTACACGGAGGTTTTACCGGTTCACCTCTCAACCATAACCGGAGTTTTGGACAAAGGGCTAACTCTCAACCCAAATGGAGTTTTGGACATAGGCTAACTCTCAACCCAACGCACGTTTTCTCCCGTGTCGGAGGCTCCCCCTTGGAGACTTAGTTTAGGCTCGGCTAACGGGCCAAGGAACGGCTAACGTCCCTAGATCGAGTTTGACAAACAAACTCTAAATGGACTCTCAAAAAGGACAACCTTACTTGTCGGATGAGCCCCTTGTTTAGCGCTGGTTCGGGTTGCTTGATCTCCGCTCTCCCGTGCTTCAATCAGCTTCCCTTGCTCCCACGATCGTGTCGCCGATGTGTCGCCAATGCTTCAGCTACACTCAATCAAATACCTTGCATGTGATGCCTTTGAGATGCCCAAGGTGATAGTAGAATAGGTGGGTTGCCTAGAGGTTCTCTCCTACAACGATCTCATCTTAGAGTTTTGGACAAAGATTTGCCAATCAAGAAGGTTCCAAACTCTAGAGATCAAGAGGGGATGAAGGTCATCTTCTTCATGAGCTTGGAATGCTCCAATCTTGTGTTAAAGCACAAGGAAGATGCCTTGCATAGGTTGGGAATGAACCTCAAATGGTCTCTAATAATGGTGGCTTCACTCCTCTCGAAATCCCTCCTGTTACACCTCAAAACAAGCCAAGCCCTTATATAGAAGAAGTTGCGACGGTTTGAAAACGGGCAGAAAACGGCTAGTGCCGATAGGTCGCGACCAGTCGGCCAGGGGTCCACGACCGGTCGTCCAGGGTTCACGACCGGTCGGCCATAGGCCCTATAAAAGACAGTGCTTGCTGTCTTGCTGGAGGGGTCTGCCCGACCGGTCAAGACCGGTCGGCCCTACAGCCTGTTGTCACAGCGGGTTCGCTGTACTCATCTGGATCCAGTCCGACTGGTCGCGATCGGTCCAGTCCATTCGACCGGTCGTGACCAGTCGGTCAGGCCTGGGTTCAGCTCAGCTATTTGCTGACCCAACACTCTCACAACCCATCGCTTTGGCTAAGGTATGGATGGCCTTTTTGGACATCTAGGGCCAATCTATGATGACTAAAGGTATTCCTAAGATGGTCAAGGTCATCAAAGAGGTTAAGGGTTGGACTTTGGACAAGGTTAAGGCACATCAAGGCATCACTTTTACCTGTATCTTCTTCCTTGATGCAGCAGGGCCACTGGAGTCTTCGGTCTTCGTCTTCATTAGGCTCAACCGACACTAGACTCACTGACGTAAGTGATTGACAAACAAGGTGCACTAGTATGCCACAGAAAAGTGCACTAACACCAACCCCAGGGGACATAACGTCAGTCACTTTTTTGTGAAGGTGGGTAGATTTTTACTCGTCTGTGAAAATAGGCAGGATTCCATTTCTGCTGCTGAGCTGATTTTTATTGTATTTACAGGTTGCCAAAAAGAAACCCAGCTTGCGAGGAGGAATCAACGAGAAAATCATCAAAGTCTTTAAGCTCTCCGAGGACAATATGAACGTCAACCTCTCCCTCTCGCTTCCTTGTCTAGCTGCCTCTAGTCTTACTTCTCAGAAGGAGGCAATGGTGAATGTCGGAGAGAAGAGGGGAGTGCTGAGGGTGCTACCCCGTCTAAAGGGTGCTGCTTCAAAGAGGCAGAAGAAGACAACGACTGGTCCCTCCAGCCCGCCTGTGCGAGGTAAAGCCTGCTCGCGGCTCGCAGCCGGGACAATCATCCCCAAGCAGAAACGGCAGCGACCCCTCCGGCTGGTCCTCGCGACCAGCCAGTAATTATATAGTAGATAACTCCCCAAAGGGTGGCGAGGCGGGGTCGAGTCACCCTTTGGGTGAAGAGGGTCGTGCGCCTACTGCAGCTCGCGAGTTGGCTCTTGCTCTGGAGTCAGCTCCTGCTCAAGAACCATCTTTTGCTCGCGAGGCGAGCACTTCTGAAATGGTAGTAGCCCAGCCTTCAGGGACTAGGGTCTATTCCATTCCAGCTTACTGACATCCTATTTGTAAGTTCATTTTTGAAAACATTACACCTAAATCCTTCGGTGCTCTTCCTGAGCCTAATTCGGAGGATCTCTCCACGGACATTGGAGTGAGGCTGATCCAGGAAAGCATGAATCACGTCATCATTTCTGTTATTCTTTTAAAAAAAACTTTTATACCTTTAATAACAATTCCCTTCATTTTTTAGTAGGTTTTGGACCTTACTTTGAGGATGAGACGTGACATCGACGCTGCTCATCAGAGTGCAAAGTGTGCCTCAAGGAGGCCGTCGAAGGCTTGGAGAAAGAGAAGAAGGCCCTTGCTCAGTTGAAGGACAACTCCATCTACTAGGATGAAGAGAGGACGACATATGTCAAGATGGTGTCCGAAGAAGGTCCTCGTGCAATTCTGGAGTTCTGGACTTCAAAACTTTACGAAGACGATCGGTACGAGGCATATGTCGTTGGTCGCGAATTTAAATCTTAAACAAATCCATGATTTCGTAAATTCATGAATTTATCAAATTGATAGTCTCATACTGCACCCTCTTTCCCTGATCCCAAACAAGGCCTAAACGAACTTGTCATGTAAACACAGCTTGGTAGCCGAGTTGATACTGCACCCTCTTTTTTTAGGCCTGGCCCATGAGCAAGCCATCTTACCTATCACATGTTTACGACATCGAACCATGCAAACGAAAGTTAAAGATCTCCTGGCCTAATGGCTAGTCTATTCATTGGACAGGCCAAACCTTTTACATTGGATGAGACATCAAACCTTCTAGATCTTGACACTATATTGACCTGACTAGTAGACAAATCTAATTTCATGGAAGGTAATCTTCGTAGTTGGGTAGGTCATTTCCCATGTAGTCATGGTAATGGGCCAGGCTCAACTCTTAAGTTGACATGGGCCCAACCAACAATGAATGACTCATCCCTACCCTTTTTCCCTAAAGCACTATTTTGTTTGGGGTAGAATGTTCAGTGGTAATTAGATTCTCTGTGATCAACGTCCATCTTTTTCTCACCAACATGCTCCTCGTGCAGGATATTTACACCGTTCAAATAGGAAATAGATTGTCTGGTGATCGAATCACAAGAATATCTCCCTTGTGACCTAATGTGATAGGATTTTATTGGCTCTCATGCCGCTGCCAGAGATGAGCTGGTCGAGTGACTGAACAACTTTCAAACATGTTGTAGAAAGAGAGTGTATGTGTGTGTATAACCCTAGGCATGAGTAATACTCACGACCTCTCTCTCTCTACCTGATTGCACATCAAGCATCCCACACTGTCCACAATGTTGAAAGGAGCCTTAAATATTTAGATTTGGGGGTCATTGATCGATCGACCATTGTGGTCGATTGATTGAAAATACCTATACGAGATAGTTTGGTCTCTAAACACTTTTGGACCAATTCGGTCGATTGACGCTTGGGGCTCAATCGATCAAAATTGGATGGATTTTCGTAAACTCACTGGACAGTTTTGGGTATGTTCAATTGACCGAACATGTGATGTCTAGCGATCGAGGGATCATTGATCAATGTCGATCGACCGATGGTACGCGGTGTTTTGCGTAAGTGCACTATTTTGTTTCTAATTTTGGGTGTAATACTATAGATGCGGGTGTAATGCGGGATTAGGGTATTCAAAGGAGTTCTAAAATTTTTCTAGGGTTTGTGAGGAGGTTAGGATTTTCGTCATTATAAGTTCGGATTTTGATCTCTTGTAATTTTTGTCATAGCGGATTGTCGTCGCTTTGTGCCGTTAATCAAATGATTTGACTAATCAAGAAACTAATCTATGCAACCTATGTAGACTATGTGAGAATGGATCATATAAGCTCAAGTCTACACTACTTAGTGAAAGTATATCTTGTGTGTGGATGAACCTAACTAGTGCCTAGCATACATTCCTATCAAGCATTCATAATTAACCAATTAAACATACAATGTTAAGATAACAATGTGATCGAATCAATCACAAAAACAAGCATGTATAGTGGTTTGACTTTAGGTCTACTCCACTCCAGGTTCAAGTACTCATCCCTCTGAGCACACCGGCATTCACTAGGGAGTTTAAATCAGGTTCCTCCCAACCTAGGTATTTCAAATCGGTTCCACCCTATCAAGGAGTTTGACAAGGTTCCTCCCAACCTATAATAGAGATTTTACTGGTTCATCTCTCAACCAAGATGTTTACGGGTTTCATTTAACCCAGGAGTTTGACAAGGATCCTCTATACCCTTCAGTTCCAATCCAAGAACCTAGTGTACGCTCCCGCCGGAGGCTTCCCACGGAGACTTGATCGAGTTTGTAAATCCAAACTCTCACACTCAATCTTTCATGAGGAAGGAGTGTAACTGGACTCTCAAATTGACAACTTACTTATCGTATGAGCCCCTTGTTTAGTGCCTTCTTGGGTTGCTTAATCTCTGCTCTCCCGTGCTTCAATCAGCTCCCCGATGCTCCCCCGATCATGTTGCCGCTGCGTTGTTAATGCTTTCAGCTCCACCATCAATCACCTCGCATGAGATGCTCTTGAGATGCCCAAGGTGATAGGAGATGGTATGAATTCTCTACAACTAGTAGGAGTTGGTTGCTTAGATGAATTCCATCTAATAGGATTTTTAGAGAGGTTTAGACAAAGGATCTACCTATGGTCAATGTGCCTAAAACATCTAAAGATCAAGAGAGAGCAAGAACATCTTTCAATGAGCTTTGAATGCACCATCTTATGATTAAACACAAGGAAGATGGCTTGAAATGCTTAGGATTAGAGCCTAATGGTATGGGCAATCAAAGTGGCTTCTAATGCACTTAAATCTCTCTCATTGCCCCAGAAATTGAGCCAAAACCGTTTTATAGATAAGCTACAACGGATAGAAAACAGCTCTAAGCGGTCGGTCAGGACCGGTCGACCAAGGGTCATTGACCAATCGTTTTTTAGACCCGATCGATCAAGTTTGGCCATGACAAACAATGATGCTTGCTATCTTAATTAGGTCGATCACGACTGGTCGGACGACCTGTCCCGACCTGTCTTTAGACAGGTCTTCAGACCTTTTGAGATAACTATTTCTTGTGCATTTTTACAGCCACTCAAGCACCTCTTGGGTCATTCTCTAGATGATATTTTGGGACACCTAAGGCCATTCTAAGATGACTAATGATATGCCAAATGGTTAGGTCATCTAGAGGTTTGAGTTTAGATTTTGGTTCAAGGTTCAAGGCTCACCAAGGCATCTCTTTTACCTGTTTCTTCTTCCTTGATGCAGCAAGTCCGCTTGAGTCTTCGGTCTTCATCTCTTTAAGCTCAACCAACACTAGACTCACTGGCCTACGTAATTGATAAATAAGGTGCCCTAGTATGCCACAGAAAAGTGCACTAACATAATGTACTTTGATTTGTAATCTTCTTGGGGATGAGTGGTATTAGTTGTATAATTTTATGGTATATATATGCATGTGCAAAAACTTTCGTAATGCATATTAGATGTAGGTTTCCATGAACAATAACAGCCAACATGTCATACGATGGATGTGCAATTTGTGTGTTAGCGACACCTTTGTGATGACGAAAGGCTAGTTTAGCCTAATAAATCATCGGAGGGATAGCATAGTTTTATACCTCACAATTCATTGGAGGGATAGCATAGTTTTAACGTCACAATCATTGGAGGGATAGCAGAGTTTAGCCTCATAACTGTTGGAGCAAATAGCATAGTTAACCTCGTAACTCGTTGGAGGAAATAACACAGTTTAACCTCGTAACCTCGTTGGAGGAAACAACACAGTTTAACCCTGTAACTTGTTGGAGGAAATAACACAGTTTAACCTCGTAATTCGTTAGATGAAATAGCACAGTTTAATCTCGTAACTCATTGTAGGTAATAACACAGTTTAATATGTATTTACGTCCTGTATACATGGGGTAACTAGGGTTGATATTCTAGTGGCTTGAAGTTTTACAAGCCTCAGTCTGTATTTGGGGATTCGAGGGTTCCGAGCTCTGATGCCACATTCGGCTTTTTGCATTTTTCGTGTTAAAGCAGCTCTTTATGCATAAAGCTCATATGTACGCTAATGCTAGCTTCATTTATTATATAAACTATTCTCTCTCCAAAAAATGTTTTACAATCCGACGCATTGTAAGTACAAACTTCAATCGTCGGGGGTAAAATTGTTTAAAATTTGACCATTAGCCAGGAAGCTAATACCCTACCCCTCATGATCAACAAAGTGGTAAGCTCCATTGGAATACACTTCATCTATTACGCAAATAGGATCCCACTGGGGTCGAACTACTTTGGCATTGTTTGTAGATGTCAAGGGATGTTTCATCATCAATACCAAGTTACCTTTCTTAAACAACTGGGGGCGTACTTTCTTATCATATGCAGTGGATATCCTCTTCTGGTAAGCTTCAAGACCTTGTTGGGCAGCCAACCTCTTCTCGTCCAACCATCTAATTTTATCATTCGGACCCTTGTACTTTGCTCATCTATTATCGATTACCGAAGTGATACTCGCAAGGACTCGACTTGCATCTCCATCATGATTACCGCTTTAGTCCATGCACTAACAAACACGAGGTGCCTTGATTGTCATGCAGTACATTGTCTTGTAAGCCCATAGTGCTTCAGGCAACCGCTTGTCCCAATCCCTCTTGTTATCAAACAACGGTCCTTCTTCAATATCTTTATTATCGTTTTATTGAAGGCTTCGACCAACCTGTTAGTAGGTGAATAATAAGGTGTGGAGAAGCGATGTTTGATCTTGAACTTCCGACATAGTCTCAATGGTGTCATTTTTTAACGGCATACCATTGTCGATTATGATCATTCTGGAATCCCATGTCGGTATATGATAGATTGTCGTATGAAGTTTTCACCTGTTTTCTTTCACGTTCTTTAGTACGGACAACAACAAGGCCCACTTGGCCCAATCGTCCTGATAGCACTAGCTATTCATCAAGAAGTTGATGGGGTTTACCCCAGACATCAGGGTGATCTGATGTGAGAGGCAATAATGACATAACTTCTTCACCACGAATATTAGTGCTAAGCAAGTTTTCTCGATATATGAATAATTAACTTTGATCTCGACTAGCGTCCGGCTGAGATAATACAGTGCACTTTCTTTACCTTCCTCGTTCTTCTGGGTTGGCAGAGTGCTTAATGAGTTCTCACCAACCACCACGTATAAGATCAACAGCTTTCCCTTAACAGGTATCGCAAGAACAAGAGACTTCCCGAGCAAGTCCTTGAGCGTATCAAACACATTCTGACATGCGTCGTCCCATTTGAATGGCACCCCTTTCTTGTTCAATCTTGAGAAAGGGGCATCTCCCAGCCAGATTCGAGATGAATCGCGCAATTAAGCTACCCTTTCTTAGATGCTCTTCAATTCCTTTAGTTTCTTTGGTGATGGCATCTCTTGTAATGCCTTGATCTTTGTAGGGTCAAACTCGATTCTGTTGTGTCTAATTACAAACCCCAAAAATTGCCAGAAGACACCCTGAATGCACACTTCAATGGATTCATCCTTAAACTTTTCTTCCTTATCCATTGGAAAACTTGTTTCAGATGTTTGTGCTGCTCCGCATGGCTGCCTGACCTCACCACCAAATCATCCACGTAGCATTCAACATGTTTATGCATCATGTCTTGAAAAATTGTCTGCATCGCCCACTGATATGTCGCTCCAGCATTATTCAACCCAAACAACATTAATTTATAATAATAGATCTCGAGCGAAGTGTGAAATGTTGTAGCCTCTTCGTCTTCTGGCGCCATTCTGATCTAGTTGTACCCTGAATAACCATCAATGAAAGACATAACTGTATAATCAACCATACTGTTAATCAGCAGTTCTGAAATTGGCAATAAGAAATGTCTTTAGGGCATGCTTCGTTGAGGTTATGAAAATTAACGCACACCTTGATTTGCCCGTTTTTCTTCTTCATGGGTAATGTTTGAGATCCATTTCAGATATGGAACTTCTCTAATGAGCCCCGCCTGAATTAGCTTCCGGACTTCTTCTTTAATCTTTGGTATAATATTAGGATGAAATCTTCGCTGGAGCTACTTGACTGGTCACTTCTCCTTCATGACATTGAGCCTATGCATCGCAATCGTCGGGTTCAATCCTGACATCTCAAAATACATCCAGGCAAACACATCTTTATTCTCCTTTAGCAGTTGCATGTAATTGACCACTTCTTCATCTCGGATGTTCCTACTTACGTACATATTTTGGGGTTCTTCTTCTATGCCTATTGACCTCTTATAGTTCATCAGCCGTTGGCATACCCCCATCTTCTAACT
>PVNU02002087.1:0-49642 GCA_003013855.2 Liriodendron chinense
CGTCAACGGTCTGGATTGACTAACCATGGGCTCCACTGTTATAAACCAAGCGTCCTAATTAGGCCCGGCAAAATTACACACGACCCGTTAACGCGCACGAAAAAACCAGTGCTCGGGTCACTAAACAGGTTGACCCATTAAGAATCGTTAACATAACGGGTCGAGTCAATGTTTCACCCTCGAACCGTTTAATTCATTAACAAAATGAACTAAATCACCAAACCATAGCCCACCTATGAACCTATGGCACTCCATCATATATTGCAATGTACAAGTGATTCCTAGTCTCCTCATCGCACGAGTGAATCCTATTGTTTTCGGTGATAGAATGGGCCCATTAGGTGGACCATAGCTTATGTTGGGTTAGACTGTC
Source organism: Liriodendron chinense (assembly GCA_003013855.2). Taxonomy (NCBI): domain Eukaryota; kingdom Viridiplantae; phylum Streptophyta; class Magnoliopsida; order Magnoliales; family Magnoliaceae; genus Liriodendron; species Liriodendron chinense. The sequence goes on from PVNU02002087.1 coordinate 374, forward strand.
AGTTATCCTCATCAACGATGTGGTCATTTGACGAGTAGACTGGCCTAACGGGTTAAACGGGTCGGGTTACGAGTAACCCGTTAAATTAACGAATGAGTTTGGGTTTCTAGATTTCGACTCGTTAGTTAATGGGTTGGGTTTGGGTGAGCAATTTTTGACACAACACGAACACGGTTCAACAAGACCCGTTGCTAGGCCTAGTCCTAATGCATATGGATGTCAGACACACATTCTACAAAGAATGGAGTGCATTCTTGAGAATCCAAACCGTTAATCTTATAGGCCCCATTACGGATGGGGGAGAGTCGACAAAATCTTCCACATCGAAGATCCTAACCAACCATTCTACAATGTTTATTTGATAGCTAAGTTGGGCTAAAAAAAAACCAGCTCCTTCCATGGAGCTATGGCCCAGCTGCAACAGTCTGTGACTAGCCATTGAGCCCACATGCATGGTTTATGGTTGGATGATCCGAGCCGCCCATCTCAGTGCAAAATTTTCAGCTGAATGTGGACTATGGACAACTGTGCGTTTGATCCAAAACTTTTGTACCGACGAGAAGTTTCTAGTGGTAGGCGTTCAATCACTCCTGTTTCCTATGGTGTGGCCTATCTGTGATTTGGATCTGCCTCATTTTTTTACTCATGCTCTAAAATGAGATGGAAAAATAGATGGACGGCATAGATAAAACATATACATCATGATGAGCCATAAAACTTTTCCAATAAGACAATACTGATATTGGTACCGTGTGCTATAAGGCAATCATTTGGAGTAGGGCTGTCAACGAGTCGGATACGGGCCGGATCCGTGATGATCCGTATCCGACCCGATTAAGGATATATCCGACCCGAATTCGATTTGGATCACAAGTATATGATCCGATCCCGACCCGTTTAAATTTTTTGAAATCCGTTTCCGATCCGATTATGATCCGACTCGATATCCAAGAGAGAGAGATGCTCGTGCGTGGAAAGTAGAGACGAATGAGACAGCTGTTTTTTTTTTTATTTATCTGGTCGGGTTGTTAACGGGCCGGATCAAGGTTGATCTGAATCCGACCTGAATATTAAACTGATCATCTTTGGGTTTCTGTATCCGACCCAATGATCTGATTATTGATCCGAATCCGATTAAATCGGAGTGGATCTAGATCGGATACAGATAATGACCCATGTCGTTGAGAGCCCTAATTTGGAGAGACACCGGGGACGCTCCTGTGGTCTAAAGCTGTGTGGAGCCTACAGAGATGTCGGACACAAATCCACTCCATCCATCAGTTTTTCAAGACAAAAGTAAGAGTAGGAATCTAAAAATCAGAAACTGTGAGGGGGTACCACAACTTGTGGTGTGATACCAATAATTCCCGCCAAGATGCTATTTGGGTACGACATCGTCACTAGGAAAACGATAGGACCCACCATGGAGATCAGCTCAGAGAACATCATCATGCCCTTTAATATGATGGGCTACACCGATCGAATCTGATTGATGTACGCATGGTATGCTGCCGAAAATCTGGCGCGCTACCAAAAGTTGTGGTACTGGTTTGTCTACGTGGAGTCTGGATCCTCTGTTAAAATCGAGCAGGAAAATCCTTCTCATCACCTAACTAATTGGTCCAACACAGCCTGAGTGTGTCATAGCTAAGCAGCTCTGACACAGTCCAGCTGAGTTGGACCAATCGGAGCAGCAGCAGTAGATGTTCTCTGCTTGGTTTTAATAGAGGATCTAGATTCGTCTACGTGATGAGTTTTTTGGGATGCGGATTGCCTTTTGCAGGCATCTCCTGCGCTTGGAATCTAGGAGGGGCCAACCGTGATGTTTTTGAGAAATCTATGCCGTTCAACCATTTTGTGAGATCATTTTAGGCGTTGCGACAAAAAATGAACGGGATCCAAACTAAGTGGGCCGAAAGGCTTTCGCAGGCAATCCGCGTCGAGTTTTTTGAAAGGCGATTCGCGCGAGGAGATATGAAAGAGCACTAGAGGAGAGAGATATCAAAGAAAATAAATAGAACAGAGAAATGCAAAGGCGATTCGCGCGAGGAGATATCAAAGAGGCGGTACTCCATAAGTGTGCCGAATCCGGGCCACTCGTCATGTAGAGAGCACCCTGATCATTCTCTCGCCTATCAACTCATCGGGTTGGCCATACAGGAAGTGGATTGCGTCCTGCTCCCCGGACGGAATCGGTAAAGGCAGAGGTGTGTGGAGCCCACCGTGAGCATCCATTATAGTGTGAGTGGGTGGGTTAAGAGAGATAAAAAATGAAACGCATCAGTTGACGCAATCCGCTTCCGGCTCTACATTCCCTGGCTAAAAAATAACTCAGGACTTTTGTGCGCACAGATGGTAAGTGAAACTGACAGATTTTTGGGCCAAAGAATAAGTATGCGGACCCTAATATGAAGAACGGCTCGGATCTGTCACGTAGCTTCTGCCTGGACCGATTCCTGCAAGTCCTCTTGCGTGGTGCTGATTGCTTCATTTATCTCTGCTGGCAGGAATCTCTCCGTGCATTATTTAAACCCCCAGCAGTCAAGTCTCTCTCTCTCTAACCCGCTGCAGGCCCTCTCAATCTCCAAAAAGAAATCCTTACCCACAAGCTCCGCAACATCCTCAGAAACTCTCTCTCTCAGACGATTTCAGGTACGAGATTTTGCCTTTATCACTCGCCATTTACCAAAAATTGGCGAGGCTATTTTAGCAGTCGGCATGAAAGTGGATTGCCTGTGGCACCCACCACAGGGATATCCCTGCCGCACGGCATGTCACAAGCTCTATGGGAGCCACCGTGATGTATGTGCTTTATCCACGCTGTCCATCCGTTTTGTCAGCTCAATTTAGCTCATGAGCTCAAAAATAATGCAGATCTACAGCTCAAACGGATCACACCACAGAAAACAGTTGGGATTGAATGCGCACTGCTGGAAACTTCTTGGGGTCAAAGAAGTTTTGGATCAAGCTTATATTTGTGTCTTTCCTTCATTCAGGTTTGCGTGATACACAAATAAAACATCACGGTGGCCCTAATAAATTTTCAAGGGCGTTCAATCCCTACTGTTTTACGTGGTGTAGTCCACTTGAGCTTTGGATCCCCATCATTTTTGGGCTCATTCCCTAAAATGAGCTGGAAAAACGGAGGGACGGTGTCGATAAAACATATACATTATGGTAGGCCCCACAGAGCTTGGGCCACATCGTGCCAGAGGGTGAGTCCACAGGCAATCCGCTTCCATTCACCATGGCTCTGGCGAGGATTCTCAATTTCAAGTCCGTGAGATGATAATTTAGAAACCAGATCAACCCTCTCGCTTGGGCTTCGGCGGGACTATTTTGGCTCGTCGCAGCCCTAGGCTCAGAAGCATGTTATCCAAAAGGGCCAGACCCGAGCTGGCAATGAGCCAAACAGGCCCTAGCCGGGATGAGGAAACTTACTCTATCCCAAGCCTGAAATGTTTATACCGGGTCCAAGCCCGAGTGAGAAACTGGGGAAGCGGGTTGGGTGGTGACCCCACACCCCCCAATTACGTGGTGTTGGGCTTAGTGGCCCACCTTGATGTATGTATTTTATATCCATGCCATCCATCTGTTTTTCCAGATCATTTTAGAGAAATAACCCAAAAATGGAGAAGATCTGAAGTTCATCTGAACGACGTCATAGGAAACGGTGGTGATAATTACATCCACCGTTGGAATCTTCCTAGGGCCCACGGTAACGTTTATTTCCTATCCAATCTGTTGATAAGGTCCCACAAACCTTGATGATGATAAAATAGAAATACCAGCTCAATCCAAAACTTTGTTGGCCCCCAAGAAGTTTTTTATGATGGGCGTTCAATCACCTTTGTTTCTTGTGGTGTGGTCCACTTGAGATTTTGATCAGCTTAATTTTTTCTATTATGTGCTAAAAAGAGCTAGCAAAATGGATGGACAGCATGAATAAAACATGTACATCACAGTGGGCCCCACAGTGGAGCAAGTTGGTGATGGGTCTAGCAGTATGCTCATGAGAGATGGGGGAGCGTGGGTAAGAGCCAAAGTAGAAAAGGAATTTTCCAAATTATGCATATTATAAAATTACTCTAGCAACTCTGATTGGTAAGGGTCACTTGACCCGGGAATGTGGATCGTCTGTGTGGCCCACATGATCACTGGATCTGCTTCATTTTTTTCTTTGAATTCGCCTTAAAATGATATGGAAAACGGATGGATGGTGTGGATATACAATATGTACATCAAGGCTAGTTGGCCCTATGTCAGGGCATCACCGTTTTGGGTATCCACTTATTCCATCCGTTTTGACAGATGAGTTAAGACATGAGACAAAAAATTAGGTGTATCTGAGTGGGCACACAATTGGAAACAGTGGACAGGGATTGCTTACCGTTCAAACCTTTCTAATCAGCTCGACCATGAATGATGTTTATATGCAATCCAAGCCATTCATAAAGCAGCCCAACCATTCATAAGGTCATTCTCACTGGGATGGACCGGAAAACATATGGACCGGACACCATGGTGGCTGGCATTTTCACCTTTCAGAAAGTAGGTGTGTTTTCGAAATTAGACCAAAAGCAGGCTTTTTTTCATAGTTTTCTCTAATTCTTTTTAAAACCGCGTGCCGTAGTCAACGACATGGTGAGAATAAGTCAAGGTGGAGCGACTCAGTTTGCTAGCCGAGTCAACCATATCGACTCACCCCATTGGGGTTCCCATTTTTCAATGTCTCTGCACTCCTTGATCTTCAACTTTCAAGGCAAGCAAGTTGAAGAAAAGAAAGCGATAGAGAAAAGAAAAATAAAAGCCATGACTCACCGGGTCTACTCAATGAGTTCCATAACCATTGTTATCTAGACTATGCATAAACACAGCCGCCCATTAGACCCCCTGATAACAGTTATTACAACAAACCCATTAACAACCACCCTTCATCTTTCTCTTGCATCAGTCGAATCTCATCAATGGAAGGCATCCGCCAAGCTGCGATGGTCCACTACGAGAATGCACCGTCTTTTGAAAAGGACTATATCAAAGCAATGTTCAACAGCATAGATGTGGACGAGGATGGACGGATATCTAAGTGTGAGTTTCTGGAACACGTGAATAAGGACATGCCGATGAACCATACATTGTGGCTCTTCACTGAACTCGACTGGGATTGGAGCGGGTCACTCGAGTTTAATGAGTTCATAACCTACTTCTATGCCAGAAATAGTAGACCGGTATGTGATTGTTGCAAGGAATTAGTCATGGGCTTGCATTATTGCTGTGTTAGTTGCTGGGAAATGCACATGAGAGATGGGGATGGGCTCCGCCAGTCATTCCAAGTGTGCGAGAAATGTTACTCGCGGAAATTGTTCCAGCACGGCCACACTGAGTTCTTGGACAATCAGCTGCTGCTGTTTCGATCGAAGGAGATATTGGTAAGCTTTTGATATCGATGCAGAATCCATGGGATCAGTTGCACCTCTGATCAGGAGTATTTCCATCATTCTGTGAAAAATCGTTCACACATCGCTCACCATCAATTGATGGTTTGGCCGGAATCTATTAAGCATTTTGTCATGAGATTCTAGTGCATTTGGTGCATTGACTCTTGCCTATTTGATTAGACGTAAATGATGGCAAACGGTGGTAAATAGTAATAAAAGTACAATGACGATTTTTACCATCAGCTTGGAAAGAGCTGAAATGAAATTCCAGCGGAAAAAAATGTGCTGACTTTAAACGATTTTTCAAAGCAAAACTCTATAAGCCCCACTATAATATATGTGTTATATCCATGCCACCTATTAATCTTTTTGAATCATTTTAGGGCATGAGCCCCAAAAATGAAATAGATTTGAAGATTAGGTGGACCACACTAGAGATGACACTAGGTTGAATGGTAGGTAATTATTCTCGTTATGGGCCACTTATCACTTGAGCTATGGATCAGCCTCATTTTTTAGTTGATGCCCTAAAATGATTTGAAAAAATAATAGACGGCATTATGGTGGGGCCCATAGCATGATATCTAATAAGAGACTTTTGGACTGCGTGTATTTTTAAGAAAATATAAGACCGGTAAGTAATTGTTACTTATTTACAATCATTTACCACCACCTGCCATCATTTAATTACCTCTAATCGAGCAGAGGGAAGAGCCGGCAGAAGTAGGGTGGAATCGGATCAAGCGGCCCACCTGCTCTAGCAAGCCGGGCCGACTTTGGACAGGGCTTGGACCTATTAGTTTAGCCCATGGGCCAGGTCTTGGTCCTGAAATGTGTGGCTCGATCGCCACCCCCAGGCAGAAGGGGAATTTGGTAGATCCATCTCTCCAGAGTGTACGTGGCAGGGTGACTTATCATTTTGGACTGTACATCTTTTTGCCCTAACTGCCGACATAGATAGGGTTGTCCGAGTCATCCAATTGGTGGTGGACATAGATTAGGTTGCAGAGCTTGAGACAAGCTAGTATTAGGCACATGTGTATTGGTGGAGAGCAGATGGCTCAGGCTTGTGTCAAGCTTGCTGATGTGGCAGGTCTCTCCTGACAACGTACTTTCCACCAATACAAACATGCCACGTCGAGCCTATCCTGAGCTCTGCCTAGACTCAGGTAGTAACTAATCTGCTCCCATCGGTGGCCTCCAGGCAACGTAGAAAATAAAAATGCTTAACTGTCAGATCATTGGAAAAATAAGCCATCTATCAAAGTAGGGTCCACCTACGTGGATAGCCCCAGTTAATATGGGAGCAAATTAGGTGTTGCAGGGGAGCAGCTTAATGGGTGTTACCCCTACCGTGTGGCCCACATGGGTGATAGTTTATATATCCATTACCACCATTGAATTATCTACATCTGCAGGCACTGAAGACAGAGAAAAAAGTAGTGAAAGAGAATGAGAATCCGGATGTGGAGGCAGCACTCAAAGCGGGTCGTTTATTTTACAGGGCCCTTCCGGACAAGAATGACGCATACAACCTGTTTGCAATAATGGACCACAATGGCGACGGCAACGTGAGCGTGACTGAGGTTATCGACTTCCTAACAGATAAGGGGATGCCGCGGGCTGATGCAAGTAAGCTGTTCAAAGGCACAGACCTAGGAAGGAATGGTTACCTTAGCAGAGAGGACGTCGGGGCCTTGTGGTACATCTCCGTCATGCGGCCATATTGCGCCAGATGCAAGGCCAGGATCATGGGCACTTACTACAGCTGCTCTGAGTGCCACAACGTGTCGATCCTTGGATACGATAATAACACATATGACCTTTGCTCGGAGTGTTACAGTAAAGGGGAGTTTTCGCATGAGCATGACCTCTTCTTGGACAATTTCGCCCTCCTTCAGATAAAAACTCTGCTAGTAAGCCTCTCAGATTTTTTTAACTATTTACAAAGACCGGCCTATCTTTTGGTCTATTTGCCAAAAAAAAAAAAACTCCCTAGTTTAAAAATATTTAAAGTAATTCACCTACCCATTTGCTCCTTTATCGATTTAACCGCCTGGTGTACGGTTTTAAAATGTATTCTATAAAAGGTTAAAATGCTCTTCATTCAGGGAGCGGATTGCCTATAACCCCGGGAACAAATATATCTCTGTGCCCTGAGCTTTGTGGGGCCATAGAGATGTCCGTGACAAATCCACTCCGTCCATCTGTTTTAAAGACCACAATAGTACAAGACTCTAAAAATCAGGCAGATCCAAAACTCATGTGGGTCATACCACACTAAACTGTGGGGATTGAACGCCTAGTGGTAACAGAAGTTTTATATTATAATGATATTTGTTCTTACGGTTTATCTGAGTGGTAATAATTCTATGAACGGTTTGGATGGCATATAAACATCATGGTACGCTCCAGGAAGGTTTCAACAGTGGACGTTGTTGTTCCTACTGTTTTGCTGGTGTGTCTCACCTGATTATTGGATCTTCCTGATTTTTAAAACCCTGTCCTATTGTGGTATTTTAAAACATACGTTAAAACTTTCAAATCAACAGCATGCAATCTCACGTACATTCCATATTGGCACGTGTTCCTCCAAGTGGATGGGCAAGTAATTTCCATTTCAGTAGGGGAGTCAGGGACATGCAACAAGCTGGACCTGGGTTGGTCTGGGCCCACATATTTCAATTGGTTGGGCTGGGCCTGGCAAGAACGGCCCATTGACGTCCCTGATGAATAATGGATGTCTGATTACAGTCCACATTGCTGCCATTGAATCATCTACATATCTGCAGGAACCGAAGAGGGAGAAGAAACTGAAAGACAATCCAGATCTCAAAGCCGGTTATTTATATTACCAGGCCCTTTCAGACGAAGAAAAGAATGCGGTAATCAGATTGTTTGCGAAAATAGACAGCAATGGGGATAAGAAGGTGAGCGTGAATGAGGTTATCAATTTCCTAACCAATGAGGGGATCCCAAAGGCTGATGCATGTAAGCTGTTCGAAGGCACGGGCATGACTGGGGGCTGTGACCTTAACTTGGAGGACGTCGGGGCCTTGTGGTACATCTTTGTGACACGGCCAAGTTGCGACCAGTGCAGGACCATGATCATGGGCATGTACTACAGCTGCATTGAGTGTCACAACATGTCGATGAATGGAGCCGATACTGATCCATGTGACCTTTGCCCCGAGTGCTACAGCAGCGGGGACTTTCAGCATGAGCATAACCTCTTCTTGGACAGTTTCTTGATTCGGCTGCAAAACCAGTTGGTAAGCCTCATTATCGTTTGAAGCAGATTTTTATACCATGTGGGGCCATGGTTCAGTCATCCAAACCACTGATACGATAAGACTAATCATGCATGGCCCATCTGAAAAAATAACATCACTGGCCTTTTCTGTGGCCCCTTCTTAACCATCCATTTCTTGCTGAGGGGTTACGATTCTTCCAGCTGGAAAGATTATTTTTTGATCTACCATTCATGTTGAAGCCCAAAATATCAACGGTTTGGATCACTGAATCATCGGTCGCATGATGCACGGCTCCAGTCTTGCATACTTTGTTCCCGTTTAGTCATATTAGATCTAGTTTAGTCAAGACAACAATCAAGGCATGATCATTGATTGTTCAACAAAAAATCCTCTCCGCTAACCAATGTTGGGCAATATCGATATCATTGATGGGTAAACTCATCTATCTCTCCATCATTCAGCCCAACATCGCCTATGTTGTGAGTGTTATTAATCAATTTATGCAGGCTCTATGTAAATATCATCTTGACAGTGTTCATTGCATCCTCTGCTACATTAAGGCTGCCCTAGACAAAGGTCTCATGTATGCTAATCATGGTCATCTCAATGTTCAAGAATATTGCGATGCTGAATGAGCAGGTTGTTACAGTACTGATCACCATTCACCTACTAGTTTCCCTACATTTATTAGCGGCAATCTGGTCTCCTAAAAGATTAAGAAACAATCCATAATATCTCTTCTGCGAATGCAGATCAAAGTACAAGGCAATGCGCAATGGCACTAGTGAAGTCATTTAGTTGCACTCTTTTCTTGTTGATCTAAGCATTACTCATGTTATTTGTTGTACCACTATTTTTTTTTTTTTTTTTTTTTTTTTTTTTTTTTTTTTTTTTGTGTTAACTAGGCAGCATTTTACATCACCTTTAATCTAGTGTTCCATGCGTGCTTGTCTTCTACTGATGCAGAAGAATCTACTCCCAAGTGCAGGAGATTGCATCTGAAAAAAAAATAATTATAATAATAACATCACGCAGATTGGAAGATTCTGTGCGCCATTTTTAACCATCTATTTGTTGGGCCACCTACTAAGGGGGTTTAATTGTTCCATCTGGAAGATTATTAGCTGATTTACCATTCATGGTGAAGCCCAAGATATTAACGGTTCAGATCACTGACTCATCGGTCATCTTGTACATTTTGTTCCCGTTGCCACGGTATATGTGCCTGGATGAACTTCAATTTATAACGGTCATGCATAGACCCGCAGGCTCTGCAGCATATATCAAATTACTCTTCTTCATATTTATTTATGGGATTTTTTCGACAAATTCCTCACTAATTCTGATTTTTATTAAATAAATTCATCTAGAGGTGTTAAATTACCAAAATGCCACATGGGCCCAGCTTGATGGGTTTGAGCTCTAAAGCGTCCTAGTAAACAGGTCAGACCCATGGGGACAAGAACCTGACCCACAGCCAACCCTAGTTGCAAGGGTAACAAGATGGTACGATGCATTTCACATGAGTTGTACAAAACAAGTGATTTTTATTTTTTTCAAAATTTTAAGCTGAGGCAAGGAACGGCCACGAGTGACAATGTTGGAGGATCGCAAGGGACGTCCACAAGTTTCAACGGAGGAGGGCAAGGGATAACCACGTCCACAAGTTTCAACGGAGGAGGGCAAGGGATAACCACGAGTTTCAGAGGAGCAGGGGAAGGCACACGACGCAAGAAGAAACTTTCCAAGCGTGAGATTCTGCAAATATTAGCAAATGCTGCTGGAGTGGGTACTGCTGCTGCAGCTGTTGTCCATTTTGTTGCTGCCCATGGTGCTGCTGCTGCAGCTGTCGGCGCGGGCGCAGCCGCGGCCACTGCCCCCGTAGCCTGTAGCATCATGTAAACCCATGGCTGCACCATTTCTTTGCCAACCAAATTATGTAATTTACACATTTTCAATAGCTCATTGACGTAGGGAGGACGTGGTAGGTCGATCACCGTCTCCCTAACCGATATTTTCTCGAATCCACGAGAAGAAATAAAAGATAAAAGAGGAAATAAATTTAGATTAATTACTTTATTGATGATTGAATGAATAAAAACGAAATTACAATGCATATAAATAGGAAACTAAACCCTATGCAAAGTATCAGACTCCAATTCCAACTTAAACTCTTAGAAAACGTAACTTACTATAAATAGTAAACTTACTATTTATAGAAGTCGTTCAATCCTACTAGAACTCTTGGTTTTCGGCCAAAAATAGAAAGTTATCAAATGGCCTCAATCACGTTGTTCTACGAAATATTCTAAACCCTTTTCATGTTGGGCACTAACTCTAAAACCCTATAGATGCAAAGTTATGATCAAATTAAAACTTACTATAAATAGTAAAACTGAAAATAAACTAGCCTAATGACCGTCGATACGGTCGAATCTCGCGATTCCGGCTTGGGTAACCCAGCGTAGCCGGGTTGGTTGGATAAAGTAGCTCGAGCTACCCCAAATTAATATATTATACATCCCGTAACTCATTCCGATTTGTGAGATACGACCAATTTACGGTCCTGACGGTCCGGATCACTTTCGACCCCGACCGGTCTTCTTTTGCTCCATCTGGACCGTGAAATAATCAGCGACCCATTCTACATCACTCATTTTGATATATATATATATATATATATATATATATATATATATATGTGTGTGTGTGTGTGTGTGTGTGTGTGTGTGTGTGTTAAGATTCCCGCTAGCCATTATCAGATTCAGAAAGGTGCTTATATAAACGCTTTCCATAGAAAAATTATACTATGTAATTTTAATAACTTTGTATGAAAATCGATGACCTTAGTTGGCAGGTAAATGCAGTGATTCATATGCGGACAGGAACAGCAATTCATCCCTTTATACATGAAATTCGACGACCGTAGTTTAACTCTGTTTGCAGGCTAGTGGGACCCACTAGATCATCCATTCATGTGCGCGACATCTGGACCAGGCATTGGGTTGACTTAGATGTTGGACTGAGTCTTTGCCTGATTCAATATTTCTAAGGACCCAAAAAATTCAACTCTGATGACCAGCTGTGTCGGGTCGACTCAGAAGCTGGACTGAGTCTTTGCTTGACTCGATACTTAAATAATTACATATTTAAGAGTGGTAAAACACTGAAAATCAAGTGCGTGCACAGTTCTTGGTGCATGCTCTCTCTTGGCTGAAGTTGCGAATTCGAATTTCAATTGGTTTGCATTATATCCCAACTCAGCTCGTTGAGTGAGTGACATGTAGGCCTAAGACCAAGGGGCGGAGCCAGGATTTTCTTCCTGGGGGGGGGGGGGGGGTGTTGCACAGCATGCCAACAACGCCGGTGAACCGAGATCCAATTTCCGGTCTCACCCACAAACGATAAACATGAAGTAATAATAACTAGAAGTTAAAATCAAACAAACCAACAATCCACAAGATAGATTTTATGTGGAAAAACCCTAAACAAGGATAAAAAATCACGGTGCAAAACTCTACTATGAAGAAGAACAAAGTTACAAGCAATATACTTACTTTCTCTTATGCTCCCATGCACAGAGATGAACCTTTTGCTAATCCTCTCGCCTTTTTCTCACCTTAGACATATAGAAACTCTAATCCCTTAGCTTAATCCCCATTTATACCCCTTTATATAGCAAACCCCACAATTAGAACACAAAATAGGAAATCCCACACTTAAGTCTGCGGCCGGTCGGGCGCCTCGGTCATTAATGGGTCGAGCGCCCGCCCATTACAAAAGTCGTCCAGCGTGAATTAGCATGAATCAGGCCATTATCGGGCGCCCGGTCACTTTGACCATCGGGCGCCCGACCGTTCACAGAACGGTCCAATGGCATATGGCTGAAACCGTATGAATATTGGGCGCCCGATCATTAGATCGTCCGAGCGCCCGACCATTGACTTGTGTGACTTGTTTTCACACTCAACAATCTCCCACTTAGAGACACATCACCACATGATCCTTCGTCTTCTACATCCGGAGGGCACCACCTCCCAGTCTTCAAGCCTAAAGACTAATCAAAGCTAAACAGAGCTTCAGCTTCTCCCGTGTGACCGCCTGTAGACACCCCACCTTCGGCTACACTGTTGGTAGAGATAGTTGGATGAATGGAGGACCATACCCCCAAATCCCAAGTCCAAACTCAATTAAACTCACCCTTGTAAGCCCCAATCCATAGCCCAATTCAAGCCTGAACCCAGTCAACCCACCCCTAAACATCAGCCTGAAAAACCCCCCATTAGAAAAGCCAGTCAAAAAAATCATAAAAAAGTCAAACTCATTGAGTCAAACCACTGAGTCAACCCACTGAGTTAACCTGCTGAGTCAACCCGTTGAGTCAAAACACCGAGTCAACCCGCCAAGTCAAATCACCGAGTCGACCCGCTGAGTCAACTCACCAAGTCAACCCACTGAGTCAAACAGCAGCCCCGAGAAATGACCGTACCACGCGCTGGAAATCGAGGAACGTCCGTACTGTGGGCCGCCCAAAAATATTTACGGGTTCTGCCACTGCCGCTGCTATAAATACCCCCTCCCCTTCTCATTTTACAAGTCACTTCCCTCTCTTCAGCCCGAGTGCGATCTACCCCTCTACCCCCTAGCCCATTCCTCCACCAAGGAGAGCCCGAGTGAGGAGATCCTAGTCCTGGTCCAGCCCAGCCTGACCACTGGTCCAAGTCTCCCAAGCCATCCAAGTCTTGACCCAGCCACTCGAAGCCAACCCTTGCGACACCTCCGTCCATCCAGCTAATCTTTTTCCAGCATCATCTCATTTGCATCTAGCATAAGTGCAACATTTACTTTTCTTCCAACCCCCCTACTTCACTGCAAGCACTTTGATTATTCAAACACACTGCATGCATCTCGCATAAAGCACCTGTCAGTTCGAGCGTATGCTCTAGGCTTGCCTATTAGTGGAACCTGCCCATCAGAAACTCTTACTGTTTAGACCTGCATTCATATACATATCACCACAAGCACTTTGAATATTCAAACACACAGCATGCATCATCTCACATAAAGCACCTGTCAGTTCGAGCGTATGCTCTGGGCTTGCCTGTTAGTGGAACCTGCCCATCAGAAACTCTTACTGTTAGACCTACATTCATGCATCATGTCATCTATGAGAATATACGAGGATTAAAACAGACTTTCAAGTGTTAGCTCGATTCTGTGAAGTAGAGACCGTACTTCGGTACGGGCAGTGTGTGGGGTGCTTAACCTCTTCCCACCCTGTAACCGTGATCCCTTACCTCGAATCTCTGGCCGCAGATCAAAAGGAGTCATTTTAGAGGAAGGAATCTTCGATCCCCATTTTCTAACGTTTCTATGGGGTCTAGCCGACTGTAGATTCGAAGTAACTGGCTAGTGGCGACTTTGGTCTTATATAAACTCATTTAAACACATCCAGCTTAACGCAACAACCAAACAAAGCCCTCGAGAACGAGGCAAGCCAGTGGCACAAACGGCGATTCGCACTCACGCATCCTCTTCTTCTTTTCCCGAAAGGAAAGGGGACGAGAATGTCATGTGGGAGCGCGGAAACGGCGAGCGAGGGTCCACAGAATGGCGACTCTGCTGGGGACACGTTAGTCCCGACTAGTCGTGATCCAGCTTGAAAAACGGAATCCCTCCTATACTTGAAAGTCATTACTCCTCATACAATCTCATCTGCATAGCATTCTACCCAAAAAAAAAAATAGAAAATCCCAAAAAAAAAAAAAACAGAGTAGAGCATACTTCCTCACCATTACTCTTCCAAACCAAATCACCCTGCCACGTCCAATACAAAACCAACATGGCTCTCTCCTTCCCTACCTTCGAAATACCTGAGGCTTCGTCTTCACAGTTAAATCCGATAGAATCTATGTCAATTCCTGGCATCCAAGAGCTACAACAAAGCATGAAGGCGATGCAGGAAATGCTTCTCCGATTCACACAAGCCCAGGCTTCAACAGTCAACACCCAGGTTGTTTTAGCGCAACAACAATAACCATCATCTCTTCTAACCTCTGGTTCATCCCAACCACAACCGCCAGGGGTGGCTCAGGACTTTCGATACTCTCCTAACAGGGCCTTCAATCAGAACAACCCTCAACCTCAGGGTATTTCTTCCAGTATCCTCCTGCAAATGAGAGTCATTTTCAGTCACATCTCACAACCAGAACTCCGAGCCAATTCCAACATCCTCTCCCTGATGGGAGTTCCAACCAATTTCAATATTCTCCTATGACTGGGATTTCTTTGCAGTCTCCCTTCTCAGCTCCAATCCAACAAAGTCCCTATAATGTGAGTAATTATCAGGCCCAACCTCCTTCAAGTAGAAATTATAGGAGCATCAATGACACCAATTATTATGAAAGGGGGCCATCTCAGTCTTGGCAAGGGGCAAGATCTCCTTCATCTGGTCCCTCTGAAATAGAGCAACTCCGAGAACAGATGCGAGAGATGAAGAGAAAGTTGCAGAAGCAGCAATGGGTGTATTTTCCATCCACTAAGTTCAGAGATCTTTGTCCATTTCCTGACGCAATGGTACCTCAAGGCTTTCAGGTACCAAAATTTAAAAGATATGATGGGACAGGGTGTCCTATAGACCACTTGAGATCATTTTGTGGTGAGTTAGATGCTGTGGCAAACAACGACGGAGCGTTGATCCGTCTGTTTCAAAAGTCCCTGAAAGACGATGCCCTAGACTGGTACACATCATTAGACTGCCATCGCATCAAGACTTGGGAGCAGCTCTCCCAGGCTTTTGTCGACAGGTTCGCATACAATCTTAACATGGCACCCAGGAGAGCGGACCTCGCAGCTCTCAGGCAAAGAAGTGATGAAACATTGTCAGCTTACGTTGGACGGTGGCGAGCCATGGCCGCTAGAATGAAGACTCCCCTTAACACACTTCACGGTGGGGCCCACAGAGATTGAACTCATGGTACCTTTCCCCCTTTACTAGTTTAAGATGCCTCTAAGGATCAGGGCTGCCAATGGGCCAGGCTTCGACCTAGCAATTGCCCAAAGAGAAACAAATCCAGCCCAGACCGTTTGACAGCCCTGGCCTGAGTCACCCCCGACTCAGGCCAGTTGCCACTCAACTCCAGAACGAAATGATCCGAGTCCCCAAGTCACTCAGACGATTTGTTAGATTGATTAAATGTGGGAAGTTTTCATTCCATCTCCCACTAACCATGGGCCACCATACGAGCCATTTGGACAGCCAAAACGCACGGGCCCACTTGTTTAATTTAGTAGTATAAAATAATTTTACATCTCCCTTGTGATGTGGGAATTTCAGGAATTACAACAGATGGACGACCTGGACATACAACAAATACATCAAGATTGGCCCCACACAGTTAGGGTAACATCCCGTTAATAGATGACAACTAATTCACTCCAGGATTTGGCGATCCACTGAGGTGGGTGGGAACCTGACTGTGAGGCCCATTGTGATGTATGCGATTACATCCACACCGTCCATCCATATTGAAAACTCATTTTAGAGTAAGATCCAAAAAATGAAGTAGCTCCAAAGATGAACCATAGTACAAGAAACCGTGGTGGTTGACCATTAATGAGGTATGAAAGTTCTGGGATCCCTAAAAGGATTTGGAAAAATGGATGGACGGCATGGATAAAACACATATATTATTATGATAGGGGCTACACAACACTGTCCAATAGCTGGGCCTATTGACATCATCATCAATAGCCGGGGACTATTGATTCAATTATGATTGTTTCACATGAGAAAATGCGCCACATTAACATATTTTAAATATTTTAAACTTAACAAATATATTATTCTAGATTCATTACAAGCCTTGAATATTAAGATTCGGACGTTAGGTTTAAATTTTAGATTCAGACTTCGGACTTTATTTAACAAACAGCCCGACGTCCCTTTCTTTCGCGTGGAAGTTTTGCTCGGTTGTCACTGTCTTGAAAATATCTCTCGTGAAACCGTCAAATTCTCTTTGTTTATGCGGAAGTTGTTCTTGGCCATCCCTCACGCGAGCAAAAGCGGACTCGGTTTGGCTCGTGACGCTGCCACTGGTCACCTGGCCAGTGGTTGGTGCTTTGTGAGCCTCACTAGGATGTGTGTGTTTTATCCACGCCGTCCATTCATTTTCACATATCATTTTAGAGGCTGTTCCAAAAATTAGTCAATTCTAAGTCTCAGGTGGACCACACCACTGGAAAACAGTAGTCATTGAATGTCCACCATTAAAAACTTCCCAAGGTCCACTTTAATGTTTATTTGACATCCAACATGTTGATTAGGTCATACATACCCAGATGAAGGGAAAAAACAAATATCTGATTGTTCCCAAACTTCTGTGGCCTCCAAGAAGTTTTTAATGGTGGGAGTTCAATCAACATTGGTCCATCTGAGACTTGGATACACCTCGTTTCTAGGCTCATCCCATAAAATGATCTTTAAAAATGGATGTACGGCATGGATGAAACACATACATCATGGTGAGTCCCACAGAGCACTGACCACTAGCCATTGGCTAGTGGCAGGTCACTAGCCAATCCGTTTCCCTAACACGGACGTGGATTGCCTGGGAAAGCATCTCCTGCGCTCGTAATCTAAGTGGGGCCCATCATGATGTTTGTGAGAAATCTATGCCGTCCAACCGTTTTGTGAGATTATTTTAGGCCTTGCAATAAAAACAGAACGGGATCCAAGACTCAAGTGGGCTGCACTAAAGAAAAAGGTTGGTGGGAAAATTCCTACTGTTGAAACCTCTATGGGTCCACTGTGATGTTTATATGCCATAATAATGTCATTCCTACTGGGATGGACTGAAAATACAAATATTATCCTGACTCGAAACTTCTGTTGTGGCCCCACGAATATTTCAAATGTGGAAGTTCAATTGTCAGGTTTTCGGCCCACTTGAGTCTTGGATCCTGTTCATTTTTGGTCTCCACGCCTAAAAGGATCTCACAAGATGGTTAGACAGCGTAGATTTCTCACAAACATCACAGTGGGCCCCACCTAGATTCCGAGTGCAGGAGATGCCTGCAAAAGGCTTTGGCAGGCAATCCGCGTCCAACAAAAGCTACATGACGCCACTGCCATTGTACCTACAGCATCCAGTCAGTCCATCGGTTGTGCCAGATCATGTTAAGAAGTGAGACAAAAAAATCAGGTGGATCCCAAACTGTAGTGGGCCATAGTAGATAAAGCTTGCGATGAAAAGCCCACCATTGAAAGCTTCCTGAGGCGTCCATGATGTTTATATACCATCCCACCCATTCATAAGGTGACTCCCAGCTAGATAAAGGGAAAAAGGCAAACATCAGCATGATCCGAAGCTTCGGTTGGGCCAAGAAGGCGGTATGGAAGATTATTGCGTAGTTTATTAATTGGGTGGTGAGTAACTAAACTCTGTGTGGCCACCATTATTTACATATTTTATCCACTCTGTTCATCCATCTTAATAGACAATTTTAGGTCTGGATCCAAAAAATAAAGCATATCAAAATCTCAAGTGGACCACGCCACAGGAAAAGTGTGAACTAAATGTTTACTGTTGAAAAATTCTTGGGGGCAGAAGTTTTGGATCAATCTGATATTTGTGTTTTTCCCTTCATCCATCTCCATGATGAGATGTGCTCCATGAGGCTGTATGCTGTCAGAGATGGGCGGAGTCGGCCAAAAACCTTAAAAATGGTCGGTGAACACTCACCATTAAAATATTCCTAGGGCTTACTGTGATGTTTATTTGCCATCCAAACTGATGAGAATATCACACAGAGCTGAATGAAGGGAAAACACAAACATAGCTTGATCTAAAAAATTTGTGCCCCCAATGAGTTTTTAATGGTGGGCATTCAATTCCCACGGTTGGATCTGCTTCGCTTTTTAGACCATCCTTAATGAGCTGGAACAACCAAGGGACGGCATGGACGTACAACACATACATTAAGGTGCCCATGTCAAGGAAACACCCACTAACAAGACTATCGAATTCTCTTCATCTTCTTCTTCTTCTTTTCTCTCTGTTTATTTATTTATTTATTTTTTATATTTTAATTTAGCATGGAAGTTTTGCTTGCAGTCGCTGACAGAGAGTTCCTAATTTCCTACTCGTTGTAAGAAGATCTCTCATGAAACTGCTAAATCCTTTTATTTTTTCTTTTTCCTTTTCTTTTTTCCTCATCTGCGAGGAAGTTTTGCTTGCCGTTGCTGGCGCAGACTTGACTTATTTTCCATTCGTTCTAGTCTCGAGAAAATGTCAAATTCTCCTCCTTTTCCATTCACGTGGGAGTTTTGTTTGCGGTCGTTGGCTAGCACCGTCCTTAGGCTTTTTATATTTCACGTGGAAGTTTCTTCGACCTCTTACTATTGTTATTATTATTGTTGTGGGTAAATCTGAGGTGACCTCAGGTCATTAGAAAAGCCACAAAATTACGGGGCCTAGAAACAGGTCCTCAAGCTCACGCACTAACGTCAAGACGACGAGCGACCATGACAAGAAAAGGGGGCGAGGACCAGACCCGAGCTAAGCATTGAGGCCGAGGACGAGGCTGAGGTCTAAGCTGAAGAGAGAGGCCGGGGTCCGAGCATCGAAGTTGAGGACCACTACGACCACTACTAGAGGAGGCCGACCCTCCTCGCCGAGCTGAAAAGAGACGAGGCCGAAGTCCGAGCCTGGTCTTGCCCGCAATAAATGTGGCAAGTATGGCGGAGTAGGGCTTACACCTGCCCCTTATAAATGTAGCAGGAAGTATGGCTTATATACTTGCCCTATCATGCCACCAGGCTAGACTTGACACTAGCATGGCCTCCCACACTTCAATGATGGCAATGGCAGCAGGAGGCATGGCCTCTGTACTTGCCCTACCACGCCACTAGGCCTGACACTAGCATGGCCTCACATACTTCAATAATGGCAATGACAACAGAAGTCCATACCATTCGACTTGTCCTATTAGACCCAGGCGCAGATGGGGGTTTCGACCTATAAATACCCTCACCACACATGGCCAAGGTACTCAACTTTCGGCACCCTAGCTAAATTGTTGCCTGACCTAAGACCTGACCTAACTTAAGCATCAGAGGGTCCCCAAGCCGAACAGTGGCACCCCCCTTGCTTACCTCCTTTATGTTCTGTAGGGCCTACGAGTGAAGGATCACAAACTCATCCCCAAGCAAGATCTCATGTGGAGGACCATTGCTGGAGCCACACTCATCAAGGACAACACTTCATCCCCTATGTTACCAACTTGACCAAATTTAGGCCGCAACAGTTGATGTCGTCCGTGGGATCCAACAATCATGTTGTGTTCTCACCATTTCTGAGCTCGACACATGATTCTAGCTCTTCCTCTCTTTGCCTAGTAACGAAGAAGAAAATGAAGGCCCTTGTTGTAGCGGAGCCCTCCCACCAGATCTAGCCAGGAAGACCTCACCAGGTAGACCTGTTTGAGGTCATTCTCATATGACGACCTGTATGAGAAAGACCTGCTCAGGAAGACCTCTCCATAAAGACCTTCCTAGGAAGACCTAGCCGAGGTCATTCTCATAAGACGACCTATCCAAGGAAGACCTGCCCAGGAGGACCTCTCCACGAAGACCTTCCTAGGAAGACCTGTTCGAGGTCATTCTCATAGGACAACCTGTCTAAGGAAGACCTCCAGAGGATGACCTGTCTAAGGTCATTCTCACAATACAAGTTCTCGGCTGAAACTGCCAGGAAGAGGTTAAGCTCATAAATCAACTAACTCCAGGTAGTAACGAAGTCCAACTAGGGGAACATCTATAGGGGACGCCCAGTCCTTCTAGCTCTAAGGGCAGGAGGCTGAGCTGAGCTATTAGAGCATAGAGGCCGACTACTGCAAGAGGAGCAGGTATTGCCTGCCGAGCTGAAGAAGGCTCGAATCGGCATACAATTCTCGACGCTTTTCTACATGCTGACCCAAAGAGTTGACAGAGCCTACGGGCCACCTGTACATGCCGACCCGAAGAGTTGGCAGAGCCTACGGGCCACATCTACATGCCGACCCGAATAGTTGGCAAAGCCCATGGACCACCTCTACATGCTGACCCGAAGAGTTAGCAAAGCTAAGGCTGACATAATGCAGTTGGCAGAGCCGACAGGCCACCTCTACATGCCGACCCGAAGAGTTGGCAGAGCCGAGGCCGACCTAACATAGTTGGCTAGCCTATGAGCCACCTCTACACGCCGACCTAACACAGTTGGCGAGCCTATAAGCCATCTATGATGCCGACCTAACCAATTAGCAAGATCAAGCATGAAATGCGTCTAGAGGACGACTTGCCCGAGATCATTCGCATAGTAAATATTAGCACCTTAAGCCACCGAACAGAGGTGGAGTAAGGCGAGCTCATAAATCAACCAACTTCGAGTAGTAGCCGAGGACGGCCAGAGGACGACCTCAACCTAACGAGATGATCTACATCACCAGGCATGAACCTACGACAATTCAGTGTTTATGCAAAGGTCAGCTCATCCATTTCTCTTCACTCCCAAGCCAAGTAAGTCTATCTCAAGAGTGGGGGGCTACTGTTGTGGGTAAATCTAAGCTGACCTTAGGTCATGAAAAAAGCCCACAAAATCATGGGCCTAGGCACAGGTCCTCAAGCTCATGCACTGACGTTAGGACGACGAACAACCATTACAAGAAAAGGGGGTGAGGAACAGACTCGAGCTGAGCATTGAGGCCAAGGTCCGAGCTGAAGAGAGACGCCGAGGTCCGAGCACTAAAGCTGAGGACCACTACGACCACTACTAGAGGAGGCCGACCCTCTTCGCCGAGTTGAAGAGAGACGACGCGGAGGTCCGAGCACCGAAGCCGAGGTCCAAGCCTGGTCCTGCGCGCAATAAATGCGGCGAGTATAGCAGAGTAGGGCTTACACCTGCCCCTCATAAATGCAACAGGAAGCATGGCCAATGTACTTGCCCTATCACGCCACCAGGCTAGGCCTAACACCAGCGTAGCCTCCCGCACTTCAATGATGGCAATGGCAGCAGGAGGCATGGCCCTTATACTTGCCCTACCATGCCACTAAGCCTGGCACCAATATGGCCTCCCACACTTCAATGATGACAATGACAACAGGAGTCTATACCACCCGACTTGTCCCATCAGACCCAAGCGCTGGTGGGGGTTTCAGCCTATAAATACCCCCACCACACATGGCCAAGGTACGCAACTTCTGGCACCCTAGCCAAATTGTTGCCCAACCTAAGACCCGACCTAACTTCAGCATTGGAGGGTCCTTAGCCGCACAGTGGCACCCCCTTGCTTACCTCCTTTATTTTCTATAAAGCCTACGAGTGAAGGATCCCAAGCTCATCCCCAAGAAAGATTTTATGGGAGGACCATCGCTTGAGCCACACTCATCAAGGACAAAACTTCATCCCCTACGTTTGCTGACCTGACCAAATTTAGGCCGCAACAATTATTACTATTATTATTATTTTGGCGTGGAAGTTTCGCTTGCGGTGGCTATGTGGGGCCACTGCATTGTCCTTGCAACGTCTACTCTGGTCATCGTTGTGCTGGATCACGTTAATAACTGATCCTAAAAATGAGGCAGATCCCGAATTGAACTGGGCTATACTATATAGAACTTGGGATGAAATGCCAACCATTGAAATCTTCCAATGGCCGTCCGCGATGTTTAAATACCATCCCACCCATTCATAAGGTAAATCCAGCTGGATGAAGGGAAAAAGCAAATAAAGATTGGCGATTCATGCAAGGAGAACTCGAAGAGGCAATTCTCCATACGATGTGCAGAATCCAGGCCACTCATCACATAGGGGACAACGTGAAATGCTCTGGCCCAAAATTAGTTACATTAATTCATCAGGTTGGCCATACATGCCATGGCCCAAAAATAATTCTGGTCAGTTGTGCGGCACAGATGATAAGTGTAACTGACAGACTTTTGGGTTAGATCAGAAGCATGCCGACCTTAATCTGAAGAACGGCTTGGATCTCTCACAAGTGACCTTGCTCCTCATGCATTCAATTCCCCAAGAAGTTTTTAATGGTGGGCATTTAATCACCACTCTTTCCTGTGGTGTGGTCCAGCTGAGATTTGAATCCACCTCATTTTTTTTTTGGCTCAAGCCCTAAAATGAGCTGGCAAAATGGATGAAAGGCATGGATGAACATACATCATGGTGGAACAATAGAACACCAACGCAGGATCGGACTACGATATGCCTCCTACCCCTGCCAGGACGGAATCGGCCCTGACAGGGGCTTTGTGATCATTTTAAGGCATGATTCGAAAAAGAAGGCTGAAAAAAAATCTCAAGTGGACCACACCACAAGAAATAGTGGTGATGATGATGCTACCGTTGAAACCATCCTAAGGCCCATCGTGATGGTTATTTGCTATCCAAACTGTTCACAATGAAGTGAAAGAAGAAATATGAGGTTGATCAAAAAACTTCAGAGGCACCAAAGAGTTTTCAATGATAAGTGTCAATCCCAAGTGTTTCCTGTGATCCGGCCCACTTGAGCCTTGGATCTGCGTAATTTTCGGTCTCATGCCATGAAATGATTTATTAAAATTGATGGAAAGAGTGGGTAAAACACATGCATCATGATGGGCCCCATAGAACCCCTCCCAGGACTGACTCGGTCGTGGCAGGGCTAGGTCGCCATCCACGTACTATTTAAACCCCCATCAGTCGACTCTTTGGCTTCAAATCACCTCCTCCTCCTCTTCCTCCTCTCTCTCTCTCTCTCTCTCTCTCCCCCCATCCTAACCCGAGCTCTGCAACATCTTTCCGATACTTTTAAGGTACGAAATTTTGCCTTTAGCAGTTTGGCATGGCTCTGGCTCGGCTCGGGCATCCCGGAAACATCGGCCCGGGCCAGCAATGCTAAAATAAATAGGGATATTTTCAAATCGTGCATATTACAAATGGCCGTTGCAAACCCTAAAGGGCCGGGCGGACTTGGGTCGGGCTAATGGGCTATTGTACACGGTCCACATATAGCCCGGTTGAAAAGCGGGCCTAACTTTTAAGCCGAGCCCCTTAGCCCGTACTCCAGCCCTAGCCCGGCCGATATGCATGGTATAAGGGTACGTAACTTGTCATTTTTTACCGTCCATCTTTTCGCCCCTACCGTGAATTGTCATCTGATTTGTGGCCTTCGAGGCATCGGTGGAAATGAAAATGCTTAAAGGTCTAGTCATTTGAAAACTAAGCCATCTATGATAGTAGGGCCCACTAGATGAACAGCCCTGGCTAAAACATCACCCTGCAACATTTACCGTGTAGAGATAGATTCTACCACATTCCCGTTATTTGTGCAAGATCACATCTTTCCATCAGGTGGCCTACACTATTTAGATCTTCTGGCCCAAAAGACATCCTATTTCGAGCCTTCGGTCCACCATTTTCATCAATACAAATCAACGAAAAATGCTGTTGTCACGTGTGCCTCCACGTGGATGTGCATGTGATTTCCATTTATAGAGGAGAGTCATGTACATTCAACGATCTGGGCCTGTGTTGTTCTGGGTCCAGATGTTTCAAGTGGTTGAGCTGGGCTTATCAAGATAGGATTTAGCTTGCCCATTGACATCCCTGATGAATAATGGCGGTCTGATTACCGGCCACATCGCCACCATTGAATCGTCTACATATGCAGGCACTAAAGAGGGAGAAGAGAGTAAAAGAGAACCCGATGGAAGCCGCACTCAACGCAGGCCGTTTATATTACCGAGCCCTCTCGGGCACCGAATGGATGGTTGCAGACAACTTGTTTAAGGCAATGGACCGTGATGGCGATGGCAGGGTGAGCGTAAATGAGGTGATTGGCTTCATGACCGATAAGGGTTTGCCGTTGGATGATACACGTAGGGTGCTCCAGGGCATGGGACTGGCCGGGGACCGTTACCTTAGCATGGAGGACGTGGTCGCCTTTGGGTACATTTTTATGACGCAGCCATGTTGCGACAAATGCAGGTCCATGATCATGGGAATGTACTATAGCTGCGTTCCGTGCCTCAACATGTCGAGGACTGGAGCAGTCATTGATACATACGACCTTTGCCTCGAATGTTACCGTAGCAGGGAGTTTCGTCATGAGCATAGCTTGTTCCAGTTACAGCAGGTAATCTTCAATTTGTTTAAAGTAGATTTTATAAATACCATGTGGGCCCATGGTTCAGTCATCCAAACCGGTTTGTTTTTATCATAAGACAACCATGCATGGCGGACTGGCGTTAAAGTGGTGTATCTAGTAGAGTAGTCCTCTGGTCTGGACTACTATACCCATATTATTTTTATAAATAAGAGCTAGAGAACCTTAGCTTCTTTTTTATTTTTATTTTTTTAAACTACATGGTATCAAAGCTACTATTGCTTTAACCCTACTCTCTCTCTCTCTCTCGTTTTTAGCGCCTTTGCTGTGGGTTGTGATTAAGCCACGAGCTTTCCCCTTTAAACAACTATTCAGGCCCATGTGGACCAGAACCTGACCCACTGCCAACCCTATTTGCAAGGGTAACAAGATGCCACGATGCATTTCACATGAGTTCTACAAAACAAGTGACGCTTTTCTTTTCTTTCTTTCTTTCTTTCTTTTTTTTTTCCTTTCTCTTTTAAGATGGGGCAAGGGACAGCCACGAGATCCGATGGAGGACTGCACGAGACAACTCGTTTCCACATAGGAGGGCAAGGGGCAGCAATGAGTTACAACGGAGGAGGGCAAGGGATGAATCACAACGGAGGAGGGCAAGGGGCAGCAATGATGAGTTACAACGGAGGATGGCAAGGGATGAGTTACAATGGAGGAGGGCAAGGGATGATCCCGAGTTTTCCCGGAGGAGGGCAAGGGATGGCAATGAGTTACAACGGAGTAGAGCAGGATAAATTTTCCAAGCGTAAGGTATTAGAAACAATAGCCCATCTTTCTTCCATGGGCGCTGCAGGTGTTGCTGTTGCTGCTGCTGCGGGCGCCTGTAGCATCATGTAAACCCATGGCTGCACCATTTCATGTTCTATGACTCGGTTGGACTAGACGGTAATCCACGGCAGCATCTATTTAGCATTATGATTTTGTATTTTGGCCTATTTACCATTTACACATTTTTAATTTACCATTTTGAAATATACGTTAATTAAGATTCCCGCAAACCATTATCAGAAAGGTGCTCCACCTTTAGACAGCTGGAAGAGTAATTTATCCCTTTAGCAACCAGTTTTGCTCTATATACACATGAGAATCAGTGACCTTAGTTTCACTTTGTTTACAGGCTAGTGGGACCCACTAGATCATCCATTCGTGAACATGCGCAGGCCCAAATTGGCCAGATGAGTTGGATAAAAAAACAAAAAAAACAATGTACTTTCACACGTTCCACCTAATGAGTGGACATCCCTATTTGTGGGTAGGGCATGATCAAGGTGCATGGTCCAACCGGATGAATGGCATGGATCACTAACACGTGCACACAGTTCGCACTGACGCTGGTGTAGAATGCCTTGCAAATCCATGAGTCACAGATGCGCGTGATAACCTCCATCATTGAGTTTGTGCTAGTGGGGTCTACAGGGAGACAAATTTTGCTACACCCACGCATTAGCTACACACGGTGTAGCAATGACCCCACCATGATGTATGTGTTGTATCTACACCGTCCATCCTTTTGACGAGATCATTTTAGGGATGACACAAAAAATGAGGTAGATCCAAAGCTCAAGTGGTCCCAGCATAGAAATTAGTAGTGATTGAGCGCCAATCATTAAAAACTTCTTGGAAGCCACTTGAGCTTCCGATCTGCCTCATTCTTGGGAGAGAATTTTTTGCTACACCGACCCGCTAGCCACACGGGGTGTAGCAATCGCCCCACCATGATGTATGTGTTGTATCCACGCCGCCATCCATTTTGCCATGTCATTTTAGGGCATGACACAAAAAATGACCAAGGTGGATCCGAAGCTCAAGTAGCCCCCAAGAAGTTTTAATGGTTGGAGCGTTCAATCCCCACTATTTTTTGTGTTGGGTCCACTTAGCTTTGAATCTACCTCATGTTTGTGTCATGCCCTAAAATGATCTCGCCAAATTGATGGATGGCATAGATACAACACATGCATCATGGTAGGGTCATTCCTACATAGCTAGCGTAGCTAACGCATGGGTGTAGCAAAAAATTTCTCCATTTTTGGCATCATGCCCTAAAATAATCTCACTAAATGGATGGATGGTGTGGATACAACACATACATCATGATGGGGTCATTGCTACACCCAGCATAGCTAATGCGTGGGTGTAGCAAAATACTTCTCGTCTATAGCCCAATGGTATAGAAGCAGATTGGCTGGTGTACAGCACACCAGCGACCTCGCTGGTTTGTTTACGACACCAGGTTTTGTGGGCCCCAACATGAAGTACGTGTTATATCCAAACCATATGTACATTTGGTGAGATCATTGTAAGACTTGAGCCAAAAAAAGAAGAAGACAGATCCAAAGATCAAGTGGACCACACTGAAGAAAGCGGTGGGAGATTGAACGTCTACCATTGAAATATTCTTGGGGGTCACAAAAGTTTTGGATTAATCTGATATTTGTTTTTTCTCTTCATCCAGCTTTGTGTGATCTTATGAACAGATTGGATGGAGGAAAAACATTATGGTGGGCCCTATGAATGTTTTAACGATGGAAATCATTGTCACCACTGTTATTTGTGATGTGGTCCACAAACGTTGGATATCACTCATTTTTTGAGCTCATGCTCTAGAATGATGTTGTCAAATGGATCGAGGACGATGTGGATATAATAAATACATCAATGTGGGGCCCATGTAGCTTTGTTCTTCTTTTAGCCGTTTGTACATTCAGGGTCTCGAGGACTGACGCCCTCATCTTCACAGGCCACATACCCACACTAGCGAGGCTGGTGTGTAATACACGTTAAGCTTTGAATTGTGCATATTTATCCATAATTTCACGCTTTAATTACATAAAACAATACGCTTAAAGACTGACTTTAATGTGTTTTTGTGATTATAGGAGTAAAGAAAAGATATGAATGAAATAAGCTCAATAGGGAACAAATGGACAGCAATGTCAGCTGAACTCTTTCATCTAGCCGTCCGTTGGCTACCCTTTAATCATCAGTTGGAATTGTAGTTTTACCACTACAAGTAGAGCTTGAAGGGTGCTAATGTCCTAGAGGGGGGCTGAATAGGACTTCTCAAAATTCTTTTGCCAATTTAAAACTTTAAGCCTCTAAACACAATTAAGGACTAGCAATCAATAAACAAGCAAGCAACCTAGTCCAACTCAAGAAATATCCAACTAAAGATGAGTATGAAATGAAGAGTCAGGCTATTCAAGAGTAAATGTCACTTAAAGGACTAACAAGGGATATACCTATATATGTCTTAGTCCAACCACTAAGATACAAATCAAAAATGAATTTTCAATGAATCTCAGAAATATGTATCTCAAGATATTGAGTCAAGAGTGGAAGGACTTAATAAGATGTACAAATATGGATTGAAGTCCAATGTTGAGTTATTAACTTGATAGCCTTTAACACAACTTCTTCAAAGTACTTGGGCTAGCAAGTTATAATCTCAACACATAAGATAACCAAGCACAAAGATTATAAATGAGAGAATAAATGAAGAAACCAATCTAAGTGCCCAATGTAGACTATAATGAATTCAGCTTGATGAGTATAAGTCTATTGAAGAGATAGACTCAAAAGGATACAACTTATAATTGAGGTCTGAGTCTATGTGCGTGTGATGTGTAATCAATCAATTAATCAAACATTCATATTTCACAATTAAATACAAACAAAAGGGAATGAATGCACCAACAAACAATTACAAATACAAATGATTTTTATAGTGGTTCGACTACTTATCTTCTCCACTCCCAAGACTTTCAAAGTAGGGGGGAGTTCTCTCCTTACTATAAGAGAGTTTGTGGAAGAATCGAGAGAAACTGGTGATATTTGTTAGAGAGTCT
The DNA here is from genome assembly GCA_003013855.2 of Liriodendron chinense. Classification (NCBI taxonomy): domain Eukaryota; kingdom Viridiplantae; phylum Streptophyta; class Magnoliopsida; order Magnoliales; family Magnoliaceae; genus Liriodendron; species Liriodendron chinense. The sequence goes on from PVNU02002087.1 coordinate 29,102, forward strand.
TCAAATAGTGCATAGTTTGGGTGCTCAGACCGGTCGAGCGGCCTGTCTGCACGTAATGGCCCAGATGCACAGAGGTTTCTAGACAGTTTTCTCTCACTTTAGACCTGTCTAGCGATAGGCCTGCAGGGGGCTTAGACCGATTAGGTGATAGGTCTAAGGTGGGCTAGACCGGTCAGGTGATAGGTTTAAGGTGAGGCAGATGTGCGTTTTTTGTGTGATTCTCCTCTTGACTGTTTTGTGCAAGCTCCAACAGGTCGGGCGACCGGTCGACTGTGCACGGGTTTTCTTACACTGTTACGCGGTTGTGCGTAAGAAATTTCTAATTTTGATTTGTTGCTTATATAATTGGGTTGTAACCGAGATTAGGGGTAATCCTAAGGTGTCCAAGGTTTTCTAATTGTATTAAAAAGAGGGAAGAGTGATTTGTGAGAGAGAGAGAGCTTAGTTTTTCTCTGTTTTTCTTTGCTTGTGGGCTGTCAATCTCTGTAATCTTTTGTTTATCATAGTGGATCACTTTGTGCTGTGGTTTTTTACCCGTTGAGGGGGTTTTCCATGTAAATTCAAATTTCCTTATGGTTAAATGCTTATGTGTGGCTTGATTTCATAGTGCTTCTCGTTTGATCTCGAATTACTCTACGTGTTCGGCTTTCGCTTCTGCTTCCGATTTTCCCAACAATATTTATGTCATGGTGGTCAAGGGATAATCCAAGGGGCACATTTTTTTCCCCAAAATCTTCGACCCTTGCTGAATGAATTTTGAAAAGTCTAGCCTGAAAACCTTCCCCATGGTTTACCCCCAATGAGAGATATTCAGCATCACATTAAGCTCATCCCTAGGGCTAGCTTGCCAAATAGACCACATTACCGATTGAGCCCGAAATAAAGTTGATGCTGACCCAACACACAAAATGGGGAAGAAAAAATAGATACGAGCAAGAAATGGAGAGAAAATGAGGATTGATTGCTTTGATTGGAAATGTAGATGGCAATACATTATATACTTTAAGGATTCACTCACTCAAGGTGGAGGACTCACTCACCCAAATACATGAGGACTCATTCACTCTCAATGATCGAGAGATCTCACAAAAGAAAGGGGAATTGTACTAATACCTAATCTTAAAGCACAAAACAATATTTATAGAGAGATGGGGAGGGAAAGATTGGAGAAAGAAAGAAAATGAGAGAGAGAATGAGAGAGGGAGAGAGAGACATTGGGGTGGGGACTCAAGGTAGCCATTGCCCCCTCCCCCCCCCCCCCCCCCCCCCCCCCCCCCCCCCCCATGCAGCAGCAACTGCTGCTCTGCAAGTTAGGGTTTCTTTTGTTGAACCTAGGTTATATATATAAACTCTTTTAATTCGTTGTTTAATATTAGTATTCATCTTTTAATATAAGTTTCAACTTTTTTTTCTCATGGATTTGAGTGTTTCTTCTTCGTGGAATCGAAGAAGACTAGTTGAGGATTTCCAGTAATTTCGTGGATTCAGAGTATTTATCCCAGTGAGAGAGACAATGATTGATATCACCCCGTCTACGCTGCACCATGGCTACACCATTTCATATTTCTATGACTTATCGTAATAAGAATAATTCAATATGAGTGGTTATCAGTCATACCATTTCATGTTTCTATGACTTGGTTGTTGTTTTTATAATAAGAATAATTCATTATGAGTGGTTATTGATCGATTATCTTGTGAATCAATGATTGGGTGAGCTAATGAAGTGTCCCTCTATTTTTCTTTTTGTTTCTTTTAGTTCGATTGTTTCCACTAGATCATCAGTTCATGTGCGAGACATCTGGACAAGGCATCGTTTTGGGCTATTCATAAACATGTGTAGGTGGTCTAACCAGTTGAATGGCATGGATCTCTAATACGTGCATGCAATTGGCACTCACGCTGGTGTAGAGTGCCTTTGTAGCTCCATGAGTAGCAGATGTGCGTGATACCCTTTAATTATCATTGTTTTTGTGCCAATGGGGGTGTGATTTTTTGTCCTTTTTTTTTTTATAACGGTGACCCGTCTAGGGTGGGCCACTAAGAATGTTAACCTACGCACCCTCCACACCAGCTATAAATGAAAACAGATGTGTTTTGGATTGAGTCCCATTATGGATGGAGCATATGGCTACAATCACAATGATCAAGCTAGCAATATTAACCATGCAATTTAATGACGATCAAATCTAACCTTGCACGGCCAATCAACTAGCAAATATTATCTTTTCGTTTATCCTTTATCCATAGTTTGGTCAGCCACCCTGGTGGTCTGGACTAATGTAGAACAAGAACCCCTGATGAAGTGTGTAGATCGAGCACGTTCCTGATTGAGATGGACCGGAAAAATATCAAGAAAAAGTCGACAAAATCGACAATTTTCGTATGTATGGATTAAAAGAAGGCAGACCATAAATTGACCATAACTTTTGATCCGGGAGGAGTTACGGGACTCACAGCATATGGATTCCTACTGAAATTTCGTTTCGTGGTGAACTAAAGTGGGTCGTATTCGTCCGTTTCTACAGAAAATGCACGGTTACAATAGAAAAATGGGATTTTAGGAAAAAAAAACCTGTTATTTTCTATAATTCTGAATTTTAGTTTGTTTCTTTCTTTGGTAGAGTTTGTTTATTTAAGAGTTTCTAATTTTTCTGAGTAATGAGTTTTAGATAGAGTCTACTTAGTAGTAGTGTTTAATTAGGATTTTACTCTTTTTAGTAATTTTTTATTTTGAAAAACTTACTATTTTTAGTAAGTACGAATTAGGGTTTATTTAGGGATATATAAGGATGTTAAATTCGTTTTGAATGTTAACTTTCATATTATGATTCAATAAAATTCTGATTTTTACCAATTTTATCTCGTGGATTTGAGATTTTCCCTCGTGGATTTGAAGAAGCCTTGTTGAGGAATCCAGGGAGCCTTGTGGATTTAAGGTAGTTATCTTATGAGGAAGATGGTGATTGACCTCACTACATCTCCCCTGTGTCAGTGGTATCAAAGCGAGGAGTTTCCTCAGGCCAATGTCTCTTTACAAAGGTATAGATAAAATCTCTGCTGATAATGATCAAGGGATTCATTATCTTTCGAAGGAAATTGAAACTCTCAACCGGGAGAGATGGAAAACGATACATGGGCTACAGGCTTCCCTCGACTGTTTTGTGGATGCGCCGATTCCTCCCCGTAGTCATGGAATGACACCGATGATGAATTGTAGGCTACCATGCAATAGTGGTGAATCACAGGCAACTACTTTGATCATGAAGAAACTAATGTTTACACCAAAGGCGGAGATAGATCTATAACAACGCAACATCTTTTGAACGAGGTGCACCGTGCATAAAATAATACGTGAAAAAGCGCTAAACTTGACTACGCAATTCGACGGCTATGGATGGTCCATAACCGTTGAATTTACTGAGTGGAAAAATTTAGGGCCTAAAATTCGACTGTTAATGACCGTCGAATTATTGTAGCTGAAATTAACCTGCGGAAAAATTCGACGGTCTAAGACCGTCGAATTTAGGGCCTCAAATTTGACTGGTAATGACCATAGAATAATCGAAATTAACGCGCGAAAAATACGACGGTCTAGAGCCGTCGAATTTAGGGCCTCAAATTCTACAATCGAAGTTCCCACGGGAAAACGTCGACGGTCCAGAACCGTTGAATTTTCGAAAATCCCCCCTCGTAATACAATTCCCAATTTTTGAAAATCCCTTAAAAATTTGTGATTCTGAAAAAAAAAAAACTTCAAAAATTCGAAAGAAAAATTTATCAATATTTTAGAAAATTTTAGATTTTGAAAAAAAACAAAAAAAAACGATATTTGAGGAAAATTGAGATTTAAAAAAAACATTAAGATTTAAAAATCATTGAAGTTTCGACTCAAAAATTAACATTTTGAATAAAAAAAATTGAATATTTTAAAAAAATTGTGATTTGAGAAAACAAAAAGTTTAAAAGTTTGGAAATTTTTTTTACAATGTTTGAAAAAAATTAGATTTTGAAAAAAACAATTGAGATTTTAAAAAAAACATCTAAAAAATATTGCATATTGAAAAAATTGATATGTTTGAATAGAATTGATAATTTTGAAAAAAAAAAACCAATTGAGATTTTAAAAAAAGATTAAGATTTTGAAAAAACAATTAAGCTTTTTAAAAAACTTGACAAGTTTAAAAAGAAATATTTAAAAATAATTTTTTGAGATTTAAAAAAATTGAGAAATTTGAAATCAGCTAACAAAATTTACTAGTGGACATCTATTGATGGTTGAAAATAAAAAATTACAGTCATTGAGTTACCTGCCTATCGGATTGGTTTATGCATACCCACAAGTTCACTTGTACAAAAAAATGATGGCCTAAGTATAATGATGTGTAACTGCAAGAATTACTTATAATGATGAGATTGATCAAATTTTATGATCAGGAAATCCTAAAGTTGATTTTCACGGTCAGATATATTTAGAACGTGTTAAATAAGTTATAGAACAAAATTCAACCCAATCTGACCTGAAACGAATAGATTAGTCCAAAACACTCTTTAAATGGGCACGATCAGTTTGTTAAGATCTAGACAGATTTTGGACAATCTGATCGGTCAAGATTGAAGAGTAAATGACTTCAGACGTTTAGATTAAATTTTACTCAAATCTAACCGTTGGATTGCAAGATATGACCCATCATATTGTTGATCAATCTTGTCCGCCCAATATCTTTCTCATCTGAAATCCAATCGAGGTGAAAATCTTGTTGAATGACGATTTCGCATTTGCAGGTACTTGAAATTGATTTCTTCTTCTTTTTTTTTTCCTTTCCCTCTAGGAATCGATAGATCTGATGAGGAATCGGATTCCTATGAAAATGTTGCCACACAAGAAGATGGATGCTACTGGACACGTCGACGATGATGATGGCACTATAATGAATCACCAGAAATGATGACTCTTGAGGTGAGGATGGTGCTGGTTTTTTTTTTTTTTTTGCTTGCTTGCAATTGGGGATGAGTTTTAGGAAGGCGTGGGGATCAATTGTAGGGTTGGGAAGGCGAAGTCTGGGGAAGATCGCGGTCAGCCTGAGCATGGCCTGATTATTAAGCATGACCTATTTTAATCTGCATTTTTTAAATTTCTTTGGTGACTTGAAATATTTGGAGATTCTAAAGATTTGTAAGAAAGAGGTTTGCACGGAGGGTGTTTGATGAAATGCCTCAGAGAGACGTGGTTTCTTGGAGCTCCATGATTGGTGGATACATCACTTGGTAGGTATGTTTTTGAATGGCCTGGATTACAGATGGTGGTTCTTGGAATGAGGCAACATCCAGTCGTGTATGTGGATTACTAATGGTGGTTCCTGGAACGAAGCAATGATAGTCTTTTAACTTTATCTTTATGTCATTACCTCAGGTTTCCCTGTGGTTAAATGTGGACTCTGTTGATTTAATTTGGTTAAATGTGGACTCTGTTGATTTAATTTACACAGGTCAGATAAGGCTTGGAAAAATTAGTCTCTGGTTCAATTATGCATCATTCAATGCTGTTGAGGAATTACCAGTCTTATTCAATTTTACTATTTTTAGTAACTTTTTATTTCGAAAAATTTACTATTTTTAGTAAGTATGAATTAAAGTTTATTTAGGAATATATAAGAATATTAAATTCGTTTTTATTAACTTTAATATTATAATTCAATAAATTCTGGTTTTTATCAATTTTATCTCGTGGATTCGAGGAAGCCCTATTGAGGAGTCCAGGAAGCCTTGTGAATTCAAGGTAGTTATCATGTGAAGAAGACGGTGATTGACCTCACCACGCCCCCCCCTGCGTTATGGACCCGTTTACCACTATGCCATGTGCATGTCTAAGAGTTACCAGCATTGTTTAAACGGTGAAGAAATATAACTCATGTTTATTTATAAAGATAGTATGTTGTCCCTTTGTTTGGCCCCACTATTTAACTGAGAAGATTGCTGCTAGTGTAGTCGGAAGTTCCTGTGCTTGGAAGCTAGGTGGGGCCACCGTGATGTCCGTGAAAAATCTGCCATGTCCATCCATCTTTCAGCTCATTTTAGGACATAAAGACAAAAAAATGAGGTAAATCCAAAACTCAATTATGGAAAAATTGATAGTTGGCTACAATTGAAAAGTGGGCCACAAGATAGGAAATTTTAGTAAAAGAAATGCCCTTATGATAGTTTACCTTGAAGCTTATGAGGTTTATGTGCCATACAAATTGCTGGTAAAGTCATTTACAACTGAGATTAACGGAAAACGCCAAAAATTTAGCATGATATAAAACTTCAGTGGTCCTATGAATGTTTCAACCGTGGTTATTCAAGCAACATCGTTTCCGTCGTGTGGCCCGGCCACTTGAGTTCCGGGTCCACCTTATGGTCTGTATCATGTCCTAAAATGAAATGGAAAACGGATGGACGCCCCACAGTTCCTACTACAACACCCGGTCGCAAGCAATCCGCGTCCTGAGACCGTAAGACTTGGTGTTTTCCCACGTTTCAGCTCATGCATCACTAGCTAGATCTCAGGCTTGGAATATATCTTCCCTTTTACACGAGGAATGCCCACCGTGCTAGCCCCCTTGAGAAATAAGGCGACCTTTTCCACACGTGTCCCATATATTGGCATATTTATGCACGATCCAGTCCGTCAATCAAGTTAGGAGCGTTACGGGTTATGGCCAATGCCCTTAAAAATTCCGGGTCATGTTAATTAAAGAATTAGATGGCTGAAAAGAGTGACACAATTCCAATATTTTATGGGATGCATGGCATCTAAATAGCACGACCCACCTTATGGCCCCTCAACTGAGAAGATTCATCCTATCAGAACAAACGGAGAGGGAAAGGACGGGTCTAATCATCTTATGGGCCACTTACAAAGGTTTATTAATTATTAGAAGTAAAAAAGGACAAACTCTCGGTTGATGTTGTAAACTGGTCAACAGATTAAATGAGGTGACCTCCAACTGGTCAGCAGATAAGATGATTGGTGTGAGGAGGAACGATCGTCACTACTGATGTCGTTCCTTGGGATTGATGAATGAGCTGGGATCAGAGGTTCATCTTTGATCCTGTGAAACACCAATGAAAACGGTAAAGGGGGGTGGCTGGGATCCAGCCGTAAACCCTCCGATGCCTAAGTTAGTGGTTACCTCTAACAATGATAAACACTATTTGAAGAGAGATTATTTCATACCTGTAATCGTCATATCTTCTCTTATTTATAGGTTTTGATAGAGAGTTTATGGGCTGAAATCACGGCAGATATCCTGCCCGGAAATCCGGGCGAAAATCTTGGGCCGTTCCGATCTTGAAGGAATGCGCCCTTATTTTTAGGCCGTTTGAGAAGGAGATGAGGTCGGCTTCCATCTACCCGTTAACTTGGGTACGATCCGATCTGACCTCAGGAAAAGGCGAAGTCATCAGATTAGGTCTTTGGCTTGCTATATTACTCTGAGGTCTTTTCTGCTAGGATCGGGTTATGAGAAATTATCCCATAACAGCTGCCCCCCCCCCCCCCCCCCCCCCCCCCCCCCCACTGCCGAGATGGATACTTCCATCTAGGGAGTAAATGTGGCCGATCTCATTTTTGGCGGCAAGCGCTCTTTAAAATGCACTGTTTCGAATTTCGAAAAGGCGCAATGATAACCGTACGGCGCGGCAGCCTTTCATTTCGGCAGTCGAATGGCGTTAGGACACGTGGGCCTCGTATCTTCGAACGGACGGGCTAAATATAGCTGTCCAATGAGAGGGCTGACATGTGGCAAGCCATGTCAAAAGTCGCGTCGGTTCATTTATTGAGACCATATATGTGTGATGCGTGGCACAGCATGACCTGCGTGCTGTCTCCTGCTACAATATAAATACTGTACTTAGACATTTTTTCGGGATTCCTTTCATTCTTCCCGTTGCGATTTTGCTTCTTTCGCTCTGCAATCTCCTCTGGACCACCCTCTGTGATTTCCTTCGGACCGCTGCGATTTCATCAAGGTTTCCTTTCCATCTTCCTTTGGGCCAATCCCCCTTCCGGAGAGTAGTCTGGTACGTTCGTTTCTCATTTTGCTTCCGCCTCCCACCTTCCTAGTTCTTAGAAAATGGCTGGTTCGGAGGAGAGTTCTTCGCGAACTTTGTCTTCTACCTTACCCGTTGGAGAATCCAGATTAATGAAAACCCAACTTGTTACTGTAGAACCCCCGGGAGGAGCTCTGTTAGCAGAGACTCCTTCTTCCTTCGCCTCGGATGAAGTTCCAGTGGCCGGGACTTCAGGGCGTATTTCTGACAGAATTTTTGATTACCCGACCGACCTGATTTGGACAACACTTTCTCAGTCTGACCTAATCAGGATCAGGTCGAAGTACTGTATCCCCGGGGCCATAGACCTTAGGCTCCCTAGGCTAGATGATTTTCCAACCCGTCCGTCCGGAGACCAGGTCACTGTATATGCTCAGTTTTTTTAGGTCGGTTTCCGCCTTCCTCTCCTTCCTGCCGTGAGGGAATATCTTTCTGCAGTCAACTTAGCTCTGGGCCAGTTAGCTCCTAATTCCTGGAGGACTTTAATCAGTTGCGTCGCTCTATGACGCCAAGTCCACGGGTCGGATCCGACCGCATCCGAGCTGATGTACCTTTACCAGTTGAAGAGCCACCCCGATTCTAGGGGATGGTTCTATATGTCACCTCGGGTGAGGAAAAAACACTGGCTGATAGATGACCATCCCTCCTCTCGATTCACGGGTGGAAAGATGAGTGGTTCTTTGTCTCCAAGGGTTGGGAAGGGGCCCAACCCGAAGTCAACTTCCCTAACTGACGAGTTAACAACTGGTTTTCAGTTCCAGGTCGGGTCGGATGGCATTTTCTCAGTCTCTTCTCTTTTTTTTTTCTTTTTTTTTCGACTGACCTCATACCTCATTTCTTGGTCAGTTCGTGGTGACCCACCTGCCCTTAGTTCGGAAGAAGAAGAGCGTGTGGCCGCGGTGTGGGAGCTCGACCCGAGTTTTCGCAGTGTGAAGCTCCTTCTATCTTTTGAAACTTTATCTGACTTGGGAATTAATCCCCGAGGTGAGCATTCTTGACTTCTGAATAGACTAGTTGTGCCTTAGTACTTATTAACATATTGCTTTGTTTTCTCTCACGTATGTCTGCTCCAGCTCCTAGGAGGAAGTTGTCAGCTATGACAGCTGAAGAGAAAGAACAAATCCGGGAGAAGAAGCGGCAGAAGGTGGTGACTAGGCGTCCGCGAGCCCGCCCTACTGCTCTCCCAACAACAGATACTCCTCCACAACCAGCTCCCGAGGCAATCCATGAAGCGCCTGCTGCTGAGGGTCGGGCTGCCCGACCCTCCTGTGGCGCTTCAACCTCCCCCTTCCCAAGTCATAGACTTGGTGGAGGGCGCCGAGGCCGGTCCGTCTCGGCAGTCTGCCCAAGCCACTCCGGCTCAGACTTCCGCTACTATCCACCGAGGGGCCGAAAATGCCGCCCCATTTGTATAATTTGTGCAAATGGGCGTACAAGGAAGTTCCGGAGACCGAGGTGGATGTGATGGCGAAGTCTCCGGCTCTCTCCCTGCTCGACACGCTAGGGGTCTTTGGGACCAAGGTACGACGTAGATATTATCTGCTATAAAAATAGCTATGTTAAGTACCTCGTATGTTTACTTATTGTCTTTTGTGTAGGTGGCTTATGGTTGCCAGCTGCTGCAGGACGAGATCACCCGGGACAAGGGAACGATCTTTGGCCTTGAGGGGACGCTGGTAGCCACTAAGTGCTCCCTGGACGAGGCCAAGAAGTTTGGAGAGGAGGCTGCAAAGGCCTTGGATGCTTCGGGAACGGGAGATCGCGGCATCTCCAGGCCGAGCTTTTCTAATAAAGAGAGGGCGGAAGCTGAGCTCATTATACAAATTGAAGAGCTGAAGGCCGCCGAGGGTCTGCGCGGTCGGAGCTAGCGAAGACACAAGGCTGAGTTGGAAGTGAGGGTCGCCGAGGCCGATGAAGTGTTCGACTTCGGTTACGAGAAGTGCCGGATGACAGTTTAGAGCCATCATCCAGACTTAGACCTCTCCTTCCTTGACTCCGAGGTGGAGGAAGAAGAGACCCCCGCCGAGCCGACCGCTGATCCTCCTTCTTAGGGTGTTTTTTGTGTTTTTTTTTTGTAGCCCATTTATTGGGGCATAATGTAACACATGCACCCTGTAATCCTGACCTTTTTATGGTCTTATGAATGAATTACTTCTTTTTCTGATCTGTATGTGTACTTTGTCAGATTTTTTTTCTTTTCGTTAAATTTATCCATTTACTTCATGGCCGAGCAAATTAGATTGTAACTGAAGTATTAAGACTTGCGAAATAATGGGAGCTTGGAGCTCGTATACGACTGTGGCCGAGATTAGCCTCTGTTCGTATTTCAAATTTTGAGAAACGAATGCTAAAAATGAATACTTAGCTTTTATTGATAGTATATTTTCAAGTACTCTGCATTCCATGGATGGGGTAGGGCACGACTTTGCATGTCTTCGAGCCAATAAGTCCCGGTCAGAACTGTTTTTATGACTTTATATGGTCCAATCCAGTTCGGATTGAAAGTGCTTGCAATCTTATCCTTATTCTCCCTTACATTCCTTCGTAGGACGAGATCTCCCACCCTGAACCGTCTTTCTTTCACTCGGGAGTTGTAAAATCTAGCAACATGCTGTTGGTAGGCTGCGATCCGAACTTGGGAAGTTTCTCTGGCTTCTTCGAGCAAATCGAGGTTGTGCGAAGCTGGTCTTGGTTCTGGTCAGATCGGTAATTATCGGTTCGGTTAGTTGATAGCCCTATCTCAACCGGGACCACAGCCTCTGCTCTGAACGTTAAGAAGAATGGAGTTTCTCCAGTTGTTGACCGAGCCGTGGTTCGGTATGCCCACAGCACTTCGGAAAGCTGTTCGGCCCAAGCTCCTTTGAATTCGCCGAGTTTAGTCTTTAGATGATTCTTAATAATTTGTTGATGGCTTCGACTTGACCGTTGGCTTGGGGATGATGAGGAGACGAATACACATTTGTTATGCCCAAATTCTGACAAAATTCTCTGTATTTTGTATTGTCGAACTGAGGCCCATTGTCAGTGATGATGGTGTTTGGAATGCCGAACCGACATATGATCGACTTCCAGATGAAGTCTGTCGTTTTCTTCTCAGTGATTTTTGCAAGTGGCTCTGCTTCGACCAATTTTGTAAAAAAATTCACGACCACAATCGCATACTTGACCTGTCCCTTGCCAGTAGGGAGAGAACCAATGATATCGACCCCCCATTGCGCAAAGGGCCACGGTCCGGACATAGGGGTGAGTTCTTCGGGAGGTGAGTGAGGCACTGCGCGAACTTCTGACATTTATCACATCGTTTGACGATTTCACGAGCATCCTTTTGGATCGTCGGTCAGTAATAACCTTGTCGTATTGCTTTCTGTGCTAGTGCCCTATTTCCAGAGTGGTTTCCACACATACCGGAATGGATTCTTTCAAGACGTAGTCGGCTTCATTTAGTCTGAGGCAGCGGAGGTATGGCAGTGAGAAACCCTTCTTGTACAATACACCGTCGATTAACACGTACCGAGCTGACCTATATTGAGATCCGTCGTGCTTCGTTTCTTTCTCGGTAGTGGTGTTCTCCCGCAGAAACGGACAATGGGGTCTCTCCAGTCTGGCTTGTTTGAAACAGGGCACCCCACCTCATTTTTAACGTCGTCCGTGATACTTCTTTGGGGGAGGGAACTCAGAGGAATGATCCTTCCAAGCTCGTCGTCCCCAGCCGACGCTAATTTGGCGAGGGAATCCGCTTGGTGTGTTATGAATCCTCGGTACCTCGGACAGACTTTGCAATGATCGAACTGAGCAGACAACTCGTGTGATATTTTAGCAAATATGCGGACACGTCTTTTTCCTTCGCCTGGTATTCCGATGTTGCTTGACCACGACCAATTGCGAATCGCTATTTGCCGTGATACTTCGTATTTCCGACTGCTTGAGGCTAGACGTAATCCCTCGCGAAGAGCTCGTATTGGCTTCGTTATTGGAAGCTTTGAAACCGAACCTCAGGGCATACTGGACCTTTATGCCATCGGGGGAGGTTAAGATTATTCCTGCTCCGCATCCTTGTGAGTTTGACGAACCGTCGACGTGCAACGACCAGTTCGAACCTTCTCTACGAATAGGTTCTGTCGTGTTTTCTGCAGAGAAGCATCGGTTTCAGGATCGGAGGGGTCGGTAAGCTCGGCGATGAAATCGGCCACAGCCTGCCCCTTGATGGCGTGCGGGGTCGGTATTGGAACTCACCGAGCTCGATGGCCCATCGTGCCAGGCGACCCGAAGTTTCTGGCTTCTGTAGTATTTGCCTTAGTGGCTGGTCCGTCAGTACCACTATTGGATCGCTTGGAAATAGGGTCGTAGTTTTCGCCGTTGTAATCAAAGCTAGAGCCAGCTTCTCTAAACTAGGATAACGGGTCTCCGCGTCGAGAAGAGCTTTGTTGATGTAGTATATCGGTCTTTGTATACCTCGGTCATTGCGGATTAAGGCCGAACTTACTGCTGCCGAAGATACGGCTAAGTATAGTAGTAGCTCTTCTCCTTGCATTGGCTTGGACAGCAATGGTGGTGAACCGAGGTATGCCTTGAGATCCTGGAAGGCCTGTTCGCATTCTGGCGTCCAGGTCATCTCATTGAACTTGCGAAGTTGTTTGAAGAATGGAAGGCATTGGTCGGTAGCCCTAGAAACAAACCTGTTGAGTGCGGTGACCCGTCCTGTGAGACTTTGTATTTCTTTCATGGTGGTTGGTGAACTCATCTCAATCAACGCACGGATCTTTTTTGGGTTGGCTTCAATTCCTCTCTGATTTACGATGAACCCGAGGAACTTTCCCGATCTCACTCCGAAGGCGCATTTGCCGGGATTCAGTTTCATCCCATACTTTTTCAAGATTCCGAACATAATGCGGAGGTCGTCAACGTGGTCTTCTGACTTCAGGCTTTTTACGAGCATATCGTCTACGTAAACTTCCATGGTTCTGCCGATCTGTTCGGCAAACGTTTTGTTAACCAAACGCTGGTACGTCGCTCCGGCGTTCTTCAACCCGAAGGGCATCACCTTATAACAATACAGCCCTCGTCAGTGACGAACGCTGTTTTTTGTCTATCGGGAACATGCATCTGAATTTGATTGTACCCTGAGTAAGCATCCATGAAACTGAGAAGCTCGTGGCCCGAGGTTGCATCTACGAGCTGATCTATTCTGGGTAATGGGAAGCTGTCCTTCGGGCAGGCTTTGTTGAGGTCGGTGTAGTCGATGCAGACCCTCCACTTCCCATTGGCTTTTTTGACCAGAACGACATTGGCAAGCCAGTCGGGATAGCGGACTTCCTGGATAAAACCTGTTGGCGCAATTTTTTTACTTCTTCCTCAATTGCGGAATATCTCTCTGTGTTGAAGGCTCGTCGTTTTTACGAATCGGCTTGAAGGATGGGTCCACGTTGAGTCGGTGGACCATTACTTCGGGATTAATTTCGGGCATGTCCCGATGGGACCATGCGAAGGCGTCTGCGTTTTCTTTTAAAAAAGCGATCAGCTTTGCCTGGACGTTGTCGTTTAGATGAGACCCGATCTTAACGATCAAGCTTGGGTCCTCGTCCGATAAAGGGATCTCTATCAACTCTTCAGCTGGTGATCCACGCTCTTTCGTTTCTTCCCTGGGATCCAGGGGAGTTGTATGTGAGATGACAGATATCATGTTTCTGCTTTTTCCACGTAAGGTCAGCTCATAGCATCGACGAGCCTCTTGTTGGTCACCTCGGACCACACCGATTCCGTCTTCGGTTTCGAATTTCATGGCCAGATGATAGATGGAGATGCCGGCTTTTAGAGCTCGTATAATGGACCGGCCGATGATCGCGTTGTATGCCGACGGGGTGTTAACGATCAGAAAATCGACCATGATCATTTTCTGGTTCGGCTCGTCTCTTGCTGTGACTGGTAGGGTTATTTCCCCTTCAGGCATGATACAATCCCCTGTGAACCCGGTCAAAGCTGTTCTGACCGGTCTCAATCTAGATCGATCGATCTTCATTCTGTCAAATGCCGAGGCGTATATTATGTCGACCGAACTCCCTGTATCCACCATCATCCTGTGGAGTTTTTTGTTTGCCACCACCATTGACACTACTAGAGAATCGTCATGCGGATGTAGTATTCCTCCAGCGTCCTCTTCGGAGAAGGATATCGTACGCTGAGCGACCTTTGGAATTTTTGTGGGCCTGCTGGTTAGATTCACCTGTAGAGCTGGCTCGGATGTCCGTGCTTGACGGACGTAGGATTTGCCGGCGTTGCCAGAATCTTCGGTGGTAGGTCCGCCGAAGATCACATGGATCTCTTCCATGGGATTGTTGTCGATCGGCTCCCTACCTTCTTCCCGACCCGAGGTTCTATCGTCTTCGGGGCGCTGGGCGATATATTCTTTCAGAAATCCTTGCCGGATGAGTGTTTCTATCTGTCGCTTCAGGTCGAAACAATCCACTGTGTTATGACCATGATCTTTATGGTATAGACAGTACTTGGATTTTGACCTTCTGTTGGGGTCGATTTTTATCTTTGCTGGTCGCCCAAACACCTGTTTGTTCTTCTCGGCTAGAAATATTTGCTCGATGGTCGTTTTGAGCGGGGTATATTTTTCGAATTTCGGAGCCGAAGTTTTGGCTCCGCGTGGAGTAGTGTTTGAGTTCGGATCGGCGATCGGAACGGTGCCTTTTAGTACTGTTTCCTCTTTGCGGTCTTTCCTCTTATGAGACGACTCTTGGGCGTTCACCAGCTCTTCTGCGTTTATATGTTTCGCAGCTCGATCGAGGAATTCAGCCACAGACTGAGGGGGTTGTTCCCCTACCGACCAGAGGAATTTCTCATCACATAATCCTCCTATCATCGTATGTAGCAGTACGTCCTGGGATAGGTTCTCCACTTGGACCGCTTCAGCATTGAACCGTAGAGGTAGTCTTTCAACGATTCGTTATCTTTTTGTTTGACTGCAGCGAGATGTGTCGAATGCTTTCTAGGGTGCTTCCGATGAACTGAGTTGCAAACGCCCTGCTCAGTTCGGCGAAAGAGGAGATGGACTTCGGCTTTAAATTGCAGAACCAAGTCCAGGCCGAACTAGTTAAGGACAACGGGAAGGCCTTACACATAATGTGGCCATTAACCCCATGGAGTTCCATTCGGACTTTAAAATTCTCGAGATGCTCGGCCGGGTCTCCTATCCCGGAATATTGCTTGAGCTGAGGTATTTTGAAGCTTTTCGGGAGTGGTTTGCTGCGGATTTCGTCGGTGAACGGAGACTCAGACGAGTCTACTAGGACATCCGCCGCAGTTGGCGCTCGGGCATGTTGCGCTCGCTGGATATCACCGATCCTCTCCCGAAGCTCTTTAAGCTCGGCCTCGAGAGGATAATATTATCGTCCATTCGACCTTGACCTTGACTAGCTCGGCCGGATCGTCTTTCTTTTATTCTGTGCCTCAGGTCGTTTGAAGGAAGTTCCGTGGCCGGTCGAAGTCTCGAGCCTGAGGCTCGGCTCGCAACTTCGTCCTCGTCGGGTCGCGGATGATTTGAGAGTGAGCCTGGTGGGTGAGAACTTTGTTGAGGTGGCTGAGGTTCAGGGTTGGTTTCGAAGATGGGTGAGGGCCGAACTAGATTGTTCAGCAAGGTTGCAATTTCATCTAGTTTCCCGTCCACGTGTTCGAAGCGTCTGTCTACCCCCCCAAACGTCTGCAACGCCTCCAACTTGCTCTTCTAAAGTGGATAGTCTGGCCCCGCGATTTCGGGACCTCTGCCGTCCACTTAGAAGATTTAGGTGGCGTGACGAACTTCCGAGGTGAAGCATTGGGGTTTCCTGAATGGGCGCTTCGTTTTCAGATTGTAGCTCGTAGGAAGGTTCGGCGTTCACAGGAGCTTTCCCCTTCCTATTGCCTCTCCCACCGGCCATTGGCTCCTATCTTTGAACAAGGGATTCCGTTAGAAAAAACTTTTGTCGTCGTTCCCACAGACGGCGCCAATCTGTTGATGCTGTAAACTGGTCAACAGATCAAATGAGGTGACCTCCAACTGGTCAGCAGATAAGATGATTGGTGTGAGGAGGAACGATCGTCACCACTGATGTCGTTCCTTGTGATTGATGAATGAGCTGGGATCAGAGGTTCAGCTTTGATCCTGTGAAACACCAATGAAAACGGTAAAGGGGGTGGCTGGGATCCAGCCGTAAACCCTCCGATGCCTAAGTTAGTGGTTACCTCTAACAATGATAAACACTATTTTGAAGAGAGATTATTTTCATACCTGTAATCGTCATATCTTCTCTTATTTATAGGTTTTGATAGAGAGTTTATGGGCTGAAATCACGGCAGATATCCTGCCCGGAAATCCGGGCGAAAATCTTGGGCCGTTCCGATCTTGAAGGAATGCGCCCTTATTTTTAGGCCGTTTGAGAAGGAGATGAGGTCGGCTTCATCTACCCGTTAACTCGGGTACGATCCGATCTGACCTCAGGAAAAGGCGAAGTCATTAGATCAGGTCTTCGGCTTGCTATATTACTCCGAGGTCTTTTCTGCTCGGATCGGGTTATGAGAAATTATCCCATAACACGGTCCACATTTAGCCAGTTCCAATAAAGAGATTAGATTTGGACCAATGAGAGTCAGTTTTGAAACAGTCAACGTTCTTTGCGTGGGTCATGCGTGTTGGGTTCATGGATCATGATCCGTATTGCCACGAGTATAGTGGAGCTGTTCTGGATCACAAAATGAAGTCCAGTGGCGATGGATAGAAAGCTCTTATCCTTGACTTCGAGTAGTTATAGGAGACTCGGGACACAGACTGGTACGCCCCGATAGCTTTCAAGTGAACCTCTTCCGGAAGACCGCGGTGGTCCTAACGGACGCGGTTTCGCTACTGACAGGTTGAGTAGCTATCTAGCAACTGTCTACTGAAGTGACGTCACCAACTTTTGTGGGCCCCACCATGATGTATGTGTTGTATTTGCACCGTCCATCCATTTGGAGAGATCATTTTAGGGCATGAGATAAAGAATGAGGCAGATCCAAACTTCATTTAGACCTCACCAAAGAAAATAGTGGGGACTGATCTCTTACCATTAAAAACTTATTGGGGAACGGAAGTTTTCGATCAACCGATCAAGCTGATGTTTTCGATCAAACTTCATTAAAAGTAAACATTTAGCTGCAACTAGAAGTCGCCATTGAAAAATGAACTTTTAGCTGCAACTTTTTCGCCATTAAAAATCACTTTTAGTGGTGACATCATACTTTCAGTAACAAGTATTGTTTCAATTAGCGGTAGAAAACGTCGCGGCTAAAAGTAAACTTTTAATGGCGTTATTCTTGTTGTGGCTAAATGTCTGACTTATCGTGGTGACTTTTTTTGAGTCGTGGCCAAAACTTTTAGCTACCACATATTGCAGCGGCTTAGCGGGGACGGAAAAATCACCAGTAAAACTTTTAGTAGTGATTTTAAAACTTTTAGCCATGAAAATTATGGTCACTAAAAGTCATTTTTCTTGTAGTGGGGGCCATATAAGTTTTGGATCAAATTGATATTTGTATTTTCTCTTCATCTAGGTCTACGAAACTTTATGAATAAGTTGGATGGCAAATAAACATCATGGTGGCCCTTGGGAAAGTTTCAACAATGAAAATCTTATCACTGCTACTTCCTGTGGTGTGGTCCATTGAAGCTTTGGATCTTCCTAACTTTTTTTCTTATCCCATAAAATTCTACAGAAAAATGGATAAACAATGTGGATAAAACTCATACATCATGGTGGCCACTCAAAACTCCTACCTGTTCCCAGCTAGAGATGCCCAGGGTAAGACGCAATCCGTGTTCCTACCCACGCTAGGGTGAACTGAACCATTGGAGGAGCTTTGTGGGGCTCACCACATCAGACCCTGGCAGACCAAGTTAGACCTAGGCAATATTCCACCTCTCGAAGAGAGCAAATTACATGACCCAAGTAAACCACATCGGACCTAGGCAATCCATGTCCCGAGGAGAGCAAATTAAGTGACCCAGGAAAACCACGTCAGACCTAGGCAATCCACGTCTCAAGGAGAGCAGATTAGGTGAGACCCCAGCCTCACCCAAGATGGTGTGACCCTTATTAGAGGGTTACTATGGGATTCACCTTGATGTATATATTATGCATCCATGTCGTCCATCAGTTTTCCATATCATTTTAGGCATTATCCAAAAAATGAAGCATGATCCAATTATTAGGTGGACTATACCATCCAATCTATTGATAAGGTCACATAAGCTTGGATGAAGGGAAAAAAACAAATATCAACTTGATCCAAAACTTTTGTGGCTCATTATGGTCAATCACCACTATTTCTTATGTTTTGGCCCACTAATAATTGGATCTGATAATAGGATATTATCCTCAAATGATATGGAAAAACAAATGGACAACGTGGATACATAATACATATATCAAGGCGGGGCCATGGTAAACCCATGGTAAGGGTGAGGTTGGGGTCTCGCCTAATCGGCTCTCCATCTTGATTCCCATAAGACTTAAAGGGACTTGGCTGCGACCCCGAACTAGCCCACCTGAAAGTATGCATTGTATATCCATGTCATTTATCTATTTTTCTAGTTTATTTTAGTCCATGGTCCCAAAGCTTAAGCAAATGCAGATTTCAAGTGAACCACACCATAGGAAACAATGGTTATTAAATGATGTAAAGAGGATTGCTGATGACTACATCATAAGGATGGGTAGCGAAAGGATTATAAGAATGAGCTTAAGAGAAGACAATTGTCAGCCCTTTCAATGTCAATGATTGATTGATTGCCTAGATCGATCGATCACCCATGCAGGAAATAGTCCAGAAAGTTTATTAGACAAGAAACACATCTGTCGATCAATCGCCAAAAATTCCAAAATCTCAGTTTTGCCTCTGGACCTCCCTGGACCGTTTTGAGGTCTTCGACTGATCAACCAATCGATCGCTCTCCCAATCGGGTCGATCAAACAACAATCCGTCGAATTGTGCGAACTTGCACCGTTTTTTCTATTTTGTTTCTTTTTTCGTTAGGATTCTTTCTAATTATGCATTAGGGTTTTCTTGGAGTATTTAAACACTTGTTAATATTGTTTTGGAGATAGTCTTTCATATTATTTTCTTAATAAAACTTCGGATTTTTTTTTTTTTCTTGTGGATTCGAGAACTTTTCCTTGAGGGCTCAAGAAAGTTTAGTTGAGGATTCTCGGAGGGTTTATAGATTCGGAGTAATTATCTAGTAAGGGAGACCATGATCAACCTTACCACATATATGACTATGCCATTAAATGTCCACCATTAAAATTTTCTTAGGTCCACCGTAATATTTATTGGCCATCCAACCTGTTGATAAGGTCACATAAACCTGGGTGAAAGGAGAAGAAATATCAGCTTGATCCAATACTTTGTGGACCAAGAAAGGTTTTTAATGGTCCATAACCACTGTTTTCTGTGGTGTGGTTCACCTGAAATTAGCATGTACTTCAGTTTTGAAATGGTGGCCTAAAATAAGCTATAAAAACAGATGAACGGCGTGATATACAACGCATATATTGAGGTGGTCCTACGAACAGTGTCTCACCCACATCGTTGGTTCCGCGGTCACATCCAAGTCGTCGCGCTGGGAAGACTGCTGAAGTTTTCCACGCCAGCTCATGCGTCAAATTTCGCCTTCTGTCTACAAGGAATGCCCACCGCACTAGTCGCTTGAGAAGTAAGGGGACCTTTCCCACATGGGTCCCATCTTGGCATATTTACACACAATCCGGTCCGTCAATAAGGTTTGGAAACTTATGAGCAATGCCGTACAGAAATTCCGGCTATTTAAGTTAATTAGAGAACTAGATGGTCGAAAGAGCGACAAACAGTCCATATTTTATGGAATGACATCTAAATAGCATAACCCAACCTTTTTATTTTTTTTTATTTTTTATTTTAACCTACCTAGTAGGGATCTGGAAAAAGAGAAGTCAAAGTCGGCCGGTTGTTCAAACCATGAATTACTAACATGCTAGCCCATGGTTTTTTTTTATAAAGAAAGTATGCTGTCCACTTGTCTGGCCCTACTATTAAACTGAGAAGATTTATCCTGCCAGAATGAATGGACACGGAAAAGATCACGCCATTCTTAACTGAGGTGGGCCACACCAGGTGGTTCTAGAGGTTCGAGGCATGATTTTACATGGTACGGCCAACTTGAGTTTTTTATCTACCAGATTTTTGAGCTGCAAGGAGAACATGAAGGGGGAGGACATGATGGCCGGGTGGGACCACGCTGTAGAACAAGCATATATTACAAGGGTTGTTGACGAACCGCACAGCGTAGCTCGATCGCGTTTTCCACGTTCCAGGAGTGCCTCGCTGATTTGAAGGGTTTGGATCTTACACTCTTCATGGCTTTGGGAGCATTTTCATTCGTTGTGGGACCCATTA
>PVNU02002088.1:0-19337 GCA_003013855.2 Liriodendron chinense
AAGAAGAGGGCCTTTGCATCTTTCTTCTTATTCTCTTTCAATTGTTCTTGTTGTGTGGCTGAGAGAGATGTGAGATCAATTCTAGTTGGATAACCGGTTTCAACAATCTCCATAGCCCTTGAGATTGGAACAAGGTCTTCATTTTGATGCTCCAATGATCAAAGTTCTCCCCTCCAAAAATGGGAATTGCGGGATGAATCATTGCACCATTTGTTGCCATCAAATATACTTCCTTAATTCGAAGTTTCTAACACCTAGTCAAGGACCTGAAACTTGGCTCTGATACCACTTTGTAGGTTATTGTAGCCTTTTTACTTAGAAAATATAACTTAGAAGGGAATAGGAGAATGCTGATTTTTGTTGTATTGCTTCTTCATACTAAAAAATGAATTACAAACCCATATTTATAGACTTGTAGATACCTTCAACAAATAAAAGCTACTTAATAGGTTCATAAAAAACTAAGAGACATGTGACTCTTCAATAAAGAGATATAAACCTTTTCACAAAATTCTAAGCATGAATACATGCATGTATTGCAACAAATACATGTATTCCAAAATGTGCATGTATTTTTACAAATACTTGTATCTCATAAGTACACGTACATGTATTGGAACACATACATGTATCTCTCTTCAAGTGCATTAATTCAACAGTCCCAATGCTCCAAATTCTTCTCCAGCAGATATCTTAAAAATGTCTGTTATCTAATGGCAAATTAAGTTCTGAAAACTAGCTCTAACCTATGAAAGGATGTGAGCAAAAAGCTACCTCTAGTGATCCAAAAATCCAGATGGTTGATCGACAAAGGTAACGTGGGCTTTTGGTGGCAGAAGTGGACCGCCTGTTTAAAATAAATACATCATGGTAGGGTCCACAAAACATTGAGGTACATACATCATGGTGAGCCCATACATCATTGAGGTGGCTACTGGCAGCATCACTAGCCTAACTGCGTTGTAGGTACACATCTCTCGAATTATTGTTTGTTTTTCTTGTGGGAGCATCTGATTTGTTGCCATGCATCTAAAGAAATTTCTCTGTCATGGAGAAAATATCAGGCTTGTTGAATGCAGAATCTGTATGCTTAAGAATAGGAAGTAAAAATTAAGTTTCATTCCAAACACAATTTCTCTAATATATCCTGTTGCTCAAAGGAATAAGCTTGTTTTTAAATGCAAAATGATAGTTGCAGCAAGTTCCATAGACAGGAAATGGGACCAAAGGTAGCAATGGGCTGGGTAATTTGCCGGACCCAGCTTTAGGCCGAGCTTGGACTTACTAGTTTGGCCTATAGCCAAGCTTGGCCCTTCCATGCACGACCTTATTATTTTTCTAGTCAGGCTCGGGCTCATGTCACTTTAGACTAAATATTGTGTTATGTCCCACAAACATGGGGCCGTTGACGGCCGGGCCTTGGGTAGATCTCGGCATGGATTTTGAACTGTAAAATTCTGATTTTTCAGGATCGAAACCGGCCCATTGACACCCCTACACAAATATAAACTAATTCAATCCTAGGTTAGGCAATCCATCCATCTTGAATGTAGACGGTTGGTTGATTTCTTTGTGCATTTGTGCAACAATGGATATATTAGGAAATTTCAAATAGGAAATAGGGATTTTAGTCAGGCTTGGGATTGGGCCAGGGCTAGGCCCTGGGGCCAACCCATTGCCAGCCCTAAAAATCTTCCTTGCCATTCATAATTGAAGTAGCCCTCAACACCATGAACAGAACAAACAAAGGCAATAACGTGTTCCTTTTTATTCTATACGTACAATGCATCAAAGGCGTGCACATCACTCTATTGGAATCCAATGTACATGTAATTGTATGTGAATACTTCTGATATTGTGACCATCATCATCTCTAGATAGTAGCAACTGCCAACTACACACATGTTGGCTACATTTTTATACTTTCAATTGTTGAAAATAATGACCCAAATGTGACACTTACTACAAGTACAGAGGGTTGAACGGTTTGGATCACTTTAATAAGCTCCAGGTGGGACCCACAATTGTGTGGCTTGTACAGCCTCCCTATACCCGACAATGTATCATACTAAAAAGTGGAAATTTTTGTTTGGATATGGTTCAAAATTTCAAATCCCATTTTCCCATTGCAGAGAGGGCGGTAAAGAAGGAAGATTGCGGTCGTTCGGCACTTCTCCGGCGAGCGTCTTCTCGAGCGTTCGGTCAGTTAGGTAAGGATCGAAACCTCTGTCAGCCCGTTGATTCGACGCACCGCAGCATTACGAACATTTGGTATCAGAACAAGGTCTCTGTTTGTGCGTCGGTGTTATTTCTCCGCCATTAAAACCCTTGAAGGTTTTCCACCACTGACCATGGCTGCCACCGCCACTGGTTGGAGAACATAAGCCCCCTCTTAATGGGCTTGTTTGGGGCATTTTATCACAACCCCCTATCAGACCATGCCTGCCAAACCGATGGCAGAGATGGTTATGAGCAGTACAATCCATCGTCCCAGTGTAACTGCCGAATCGGTGGCCCTCTTTCGAATCAGACCTCCATCTCAGCCACCCAAAAAATAAAAATAAAAATAAAAATTTGCTACTGGACGTTTTGTGGGCCTGCTTGTTCTAGGGTCTGTTTGCTTGTGGGACATTGGCATTGTGCCCACTGCCCTAGTAACTACTACCTAGTGGGGTTCATCTGTATTCCTCTTTTATATTTTATGATTCATGTCTTTGTGGTTTTAGCTCATAATTCTATATGCAAATCGGTCAGTCCATGCACATGGTGGGTTAGGCTCATGTTGGGCCTTGGCCAGGGCCAGGTCTAGCCTGAGTCAGGCCCATCGCAACCGTTAGAAATGATCAAAATGTAACTACCTTCCTCGTTATTCATAATTGAAGTAACCCTTTGTATGCAGTGATGTTTCTTTCATGTTAAGCTTTAAAGTAGTATAATTGCATTTCAGGAAACTCGATAACAAAGACAATAACAAGTTCCTTTTCACTCTATACAGTCAAGGCATCAAATGCATGCAAATCAGTCTTACGGACTCCAATATACAGGTAACTGCATATCAATGTTTCAAATATGTGACCATCATCATCTAGACAGTAGCAAGTAGTAGGGGATGCAAACTAGGTAACAAGGAGACTACATTTCGTCTTATCCTCTTGATTTTGGAAAACCATGACCAGGGAATCAGTTGTTATTGCTAGTGAATGCTTAAGACTTGTAGTTCTCCTGCACACACTGCGACAACCAAGTGTCTGTATCAAATGAAGTTCATTCACAGGTAGTGAAAGTTCTTACAACTGTTTTATGTTGATGTATTGCGCTTTTGATTGCTTATTGGGCTGGGCCTCTGATGTGTCTATCAATTTGGGTGCTAATGTGGGACACCAAGTTTAAGTGGTTTTCTGTAATAAAAAAATGGTTACAGAGGATTTTCTCTCTAATTGCAAATTTTCCCAATTTCAGTTTATTTTCAGTAACTCATTAAATTACATTTATCTCATTTACTGTTCAATTTCAGGAACTCGATGAGATTATGAGCAATGCTATGAGGCTGGTTTCTCACCTTGCTTAGATTCCATCCCTTGCAGTTCAATTCAGAGAAGTTTTGTTAGCAATGCTAGGGACACATAAACAGCAACTTCAGGTACACTTGTTACAGAGTCAGATAACAACAGTTTTTATATACTCTGGCAGTGCAGGTTGCTTTCATGTGCAGGTACCCATACTCAGCATACATTTAACTCAAATTAAACTGACTAAACTGCCAAACCATCGCTATTTCAATCCAGAATTAGCGAATAACCTATGTAACACTTCATTATTTAGTTTTTTAATTTTTAATGCATTAATTTTTTTAGTATCCTTCACTACCAGAAGTTTTAATATTATCAAGCCAAGTATGGACCTAGATGGATAAACAACTAATCGAGTTTTCAGTTTTGGACTATGCAGTAGGTCAACTCCCAATCAAAACCGATTGTCTAGTGGGAAGGCCCATTATGGCTGGTCTATGGTGCAGGATTTGCACCAATCCTACAATCGTGACTAACCCATTAGTGAAACTTCACATTTTCACCTTCTAAAGAAAATCTATTAAGAATTGCTAAGGAAGAAAAATAAAATAAAAGACTTAAATTGGTCATTGAGAACAAATACATTCCAAAGAGAAATTTAAAACCTTACGAAACCTAATTATGTCAATGTCGAAGGACATCAGAATATTTTTTTAAGCAATTAAAAGGATATTTAGGTGACTAGGGTGACGGTCAGAATTAAACCAAGCCAAAAGAAGATATATAGTCATGTTTTGAGTCCAAAACATTGATCCGACCACATATATATGATACAAAACATTGATCAACGATTATGTGATCATTATCCATATTAACACACGCACAAAAACACATGCATGCATGCATACATGCAATGTTGCACACATCCAAGCTGTCCATCAGCAATGTCCCCTCATCTTATGCCCAGTCCCCCAAAATTAGCCCAATCCATCACTCAGGTTGGCCCCACCGCAGGAAACAGCAAGGAAGTGCTGGATATTGGTTTCCCCTAGGGGCCCACCATGATTTTTTTCACCATCCAACTCGTTCATTGTAAGTAGTCTACCTAGCTGAGGGGGCATACTAAAAATTAGGGCATTCCAAAAAACCTATGGGCCTCGCCACGATATTTTTGAGTTTTTATCCACATTTTTTACACCATTCTGATTGAGTGACCTGCCTAAGTTTAGGAACCTGCAGATATTGGGGTTCATTATAGCCGCCTTTGACACTTGGTTCATATGGCTGGCACATTCCATGGTGGGACACACTTATTCTCATATATATGCATGTATGATAAATGTTCCCATCCAACTGGTTGGACGATAAGTTACCTATCGTGTGCATGCCACATCCAACCCTTCTAATAGGTTGGACCCTTGTGCAAAACTCAGCCCCATCCACTCATCAGGTTGCACACACCATAGAAAATAATGTTTATTAGCTGATAAATGACAAATTACAAGTGTTGTCTGCTAGGTGAACCGTATAAGTTATGTGCCATCCAGTTGGATGTGAGCATCTCTCTTTGTATATATGTGTAAGTGTTCGTGGAAGACATCTGTGTACGTGAAGTCAAGGCTATCCATCAGATGTGCCTAGTTGTTTTTCTTCTTCCTTTTCTTTTTTCTTTTAATCGCTGGGAATCAATCAAACCTATGATTTAACCGAGCCATAAAGGGAAGCAGGTAAGGAGGGGTCCCCTACTTTTGATCTCCTACATAATCTGCATCTATAAACCCAACGAATTCCAATGTTTGGCTACCATAACAAATAAAAGTCCCAAAAACAACCTTCCAGTAATGAAGGGTCTACTTCATTGTAGTCTAATGGTCTTTTCCCAGATTTTGGTGTATCTTCTCCCACCATTTAATGTCTAGTCTACTGCATATGATAGCAAATATAATACTCTTTACTGCCAATAAATGTAGTACGTACTAGAGACATTAGCTTTTTCACTTTTGTGCTAGAAGAATAGTATTTTTTCTTTGGCTTGAAAACCTTCAATTAGATGATAACCATTACATAAGAAAACATCTTTATTCTTTCAAATACTTTATTACATATTATAAACTTCGATCACCAACCCTAAAACACTACATTTTAGATAAACATTGATTCCACAAACTGAATTATGTACATACCATAACAAGAAAAACAACTTCTCTATATGCTTGATGATTTTCATACAATAAACACACATAGTAATAATGTTCATGCCACCACATGCCCACAAACTTGGTGATTTTCATCCACCCAACTATACCTTCAGATCCATCAGTTGATGTAATGTAAGTGCATGGAATGGCTGCATAGAGAAAGAAGGCCCACCAATAGATAGCTCCTGAGCCACATGTCGCATGGTTGGTTGAGAGTGTGGATCTGGCCAAATGCATGCAAGAGCCATAGATACCGCAAACAAGACTTCCTGTGCAACATCAGCCATCGGATCTGAGAGACGTTGATCCAACATATCTTTTAGCAGTGTATCTTGTCTACTTGATGACAAAGGGGAGATGAGCTCCCCAGGATGACTTCCCATCATCACTTCAAGTGCCACAACACCAAAGCTATATACGTGGCATTTTTCAGTCACCCTCATTGTATATGCAAGCTCTATAAGAAAGAACATAGTCAGTCATTCTCTTTTCTCTTTGTAGTTATCAATAGCTAAACTCTTAATCATATATCAAAACTCACCTGAGTTTCTCGAGTTAGGTTTCATATCCTGTAGGTTTTTGTGCTTGCTAAACCCATGGCATCTCTACGAAGATGTGTTTGGTACATTTGGGAGGTGCATAAGATGGGCCAAACTTTCAAATGATCTTGCTAGAAAGTCGGGATGATCCACTCATCGGGCATGCCACACACATAAATCAAGTGCCTAGTCTATTGTTTCCACGTGGTGGTGGCCTACCCAATAAGAGGACCACTATAATCATAGTGCCGGGTCATCTGCTTGGTTGAGCCAACCTTTATGTATGTCTCAGATGTCCCAAATGCGTGAGAAGTTGGGGTGTATGAACCAGAGTGTAATGATGTGTGTATAGGCATCATTGTAGCTACACATTCCATCAGCAAGGATTAGATGATATGGACATTGTTTCATAATATTAAAATGGTTTTAGCATAATTACTTGTATTAATATCCTGGACATACAAACCAAATCTCTCTCTCTCTCTCTCTCTCTCTCTCTCTCTCAAAATATGGGAAGCAAAGGAAACAACCAATAACCAAGAGTTCAAAGCCGACTGGTTCATATGGTGTGGTCCAGTTGAGCCTCCAATCTGCCTCCGTTTTGGGCTCAGCCCAAAAATGATATGTTGAAATAGATGGACGGCGTGGATAAAACATATAGATCATAGTGGGCCCCACAGATCCCCTGACAGGATCGTCCGTCTCTAGGTCCTCCTGGGATGCGGATTTCCTACTGCGATGTTTTTTATCAATCCACCTTGAAATGTTTTTTATTTTGCTAATGGAAGTTACATGGGGCCCAACGGGATTTTTTTTTTTTTTTTTTATCAATCCACCCCGTCCATACATTTTGTCTACTTATTTTTGGATATGAGACTAAAAATGAAGCAAATCCAAAACTCAAGTGGGCCAGACGAGAGGAAACAATGGGTATTGAACAACCACTATTGAAACATTCATATGACTACTGAAGTTTAGTATTAGGGTAAGTTTTTGTTTTTTCAGTTCATCCCAGTAAAAATGACCTTATAAATGGTTTGGATAGCATATAAACATCAAGTGGACGCAAGAAGGTTTCAATGGTGGGAATTTCTTTTCTCACTTTTCTCACTACGGTGAGTTTTGGATCTGCTTCATTTTTGGTCTCCTGTCCTAAAATAAGGAGGAAAAACAGATAGATGGTGTGGATTGATCGAAAACATGATGGTGGGCCCCATGTAATTTCTTAGCGTAGGTATGCGAACGGCTGTAGCAGGAAATCCGTAGGTAGGAAATCTCGGACACGGATTAACTACTTACTGGAGATCGTTACTGAAATGACGTCACCAAGTTCTATGGCCCCTCCATGATGTATGTGTTGTATCCACACCGTCCAACCATTTGGAGAGATCATTTTATGGCCCCCTCTAGAAGAAAATCCTGGCTCCGCCCCCGCCAACAAACGTGTTCCACCAAAGAGTTTCTAAGATATTATGATCATGTCAATTTGGATGGCTCATGCATTAGTAATTCTCCTAACTGGAAACACTAACCATTTTGGTTGCTAGCAGATAGACGATCAATGGAAAAAATGAAGCAAATTGCAATTGTGCATATTTAACAAAGAAAGACCATATATTCAATGGCTAGGATTTTCCAATCTTAGAACTTCTTTTGCTGTCTGGGGCATTCAGTGTGTCAGACATCACATTTCCATCGTAATTTGTTACAATATGGACCTTTTCAATCATTTTCTGTTGTATCGTTTTCACATTTACTTGTTACAATATGGACCTTTTCAATCATTTCATAAATAGAGATAAATTATCCATCTAAACTTTTTTTTTTTTTTTTAAATTTTCTTTTAGGGTTAGTCATGCAACGCACACACCCTGTTAGATGCGCAACGTACCCACCCGGTCAGTCACACGGTGCTCCCACCCACCGGTGGGGTTAGTGGGTTTCGAACTCGAAAGCAGTAGTTGAAACGTCCATCTAAACTTGTTATGCATGTAAATCAATCTAGACCATCTAAAAACATGGCCCATACTGTAGAAGGAACATATCCCAAAATTTAAGAATTACACTTATTGGAGGTTTCTATTCATTCAATTGGTGATGAGTTATAAGAAAGGGTCAGCGCCAAAGATTTAATAGATGATAAGATGTGGTTGAGTTGAGCAAATGTGAACAGTAACTTAAGTGGTCAAACCTTGCACTTCACCACATAAGCCTTTGTTTTTTTATGAATGCCTCTGCAGGAGCCTTTGAAACACTTTGCTACTAGGAAGAGGACCTTCCAAAGAATTGTATGAAAAATCAATGAATTGCAAGCTGAACATCCCTTCAAAGGAAGGCGGAATGGAGCCTAATAGCATGTTGTGGGAGAGGTTTAACTTTTCCAGCTTGATCAATTTCGCGAGTTGTGGTGATATCTTTCCACTGAGGGAGTTACAACTTAGATCTAGTAAGCTGAGGGAGTTACAACTTAGATCTAGTAAGCTCTGTAGGTATATTAGGTTACCAATCTGAAAAGGAATGCTCCCATTAAAAACATTTTTGCTCAGTTGCAGATACTGGAGTTTGGTGCAATCCCCTACTTGAGGTGGTATGACCACTTAGGTGATTCATTGACAGGTCCAGAATCTCCAAATTGGATAGTTTTCCAATCTCTTGTGGTAATTGACCAGAAAGTTGGTTATCATTTAAAGTCAAGTTGAACAAAGAATCGACCACTTTGCTGCTTCATTGCAGAGTTTGCATCAACTAACTTATGTGAACAAAGATTCGACCAGTTGGATGCAAGCATCTCTCTTGTATATGTATGTGTTCATGGAAAACTTTTGGATGCGTATGTGAAATCGAGGTGGTCCATCAGTTGTGGAAACCATTTGGACCTTGCTTTTGATCTGTTGCATCAACCAACCCAACGAATTCCAAAGTTCAGCCTCCATAACAAAAGGAAGTCCCAAAAATACCTTTCAAGTAATTGTCAGCTTCACTACAGTCCTATGGTCTTTACCAAGATTAATTTGTGGTGTAGTTATTATCTGCTCCCACCATTAAATCTCTGGTCTAATGCACCCGATAGAAAATATAATACGCCTTATTGCCAATGGATACAGTATTAGAGACATTAACTTATTTGCTTTTGTATTAGAAGATTAGTCTGAAGACAAAATACAAACTGTTATGGGTTAATCTGGGATGACCCCAAAAGCTGCACGGTCAAAGCTACATACATGAGTGTTACTGACATTCTCTATCTTCGCGCCCGAGCACTCAAGCGCTCGGTTGACAATATCAATTCTTCACTATCCTCGGCCGCTCATTGGGCTCAAGTGATTGGAGCACTCCAGTACTCGACTGAACATATCAGATTTGAGCGGTCGGTTTTCCCTGACTCCTCGACCGCCCGCCTCGAACTTGAGTAGTTGGTTTCTCTCTCTCTCTCTCTCTCTCTCTCTCTCTCTCTCTCTCTCTCTCATTTTACGACCGACCATGAGGACTAAGCCCCTCGACTACTTACGTTCAACCGAACACTACTATCGAAACGACCGAGACTCAATTAACATGTTCCTCAAGTCACGGGATTCACCCCTCCGGGTTAATATGAGCGATATCCGGATGTGCGCAGATATTCTCGCTTTCCTCTTCGAGGAAATCATGAATCCAGCTACGATCGTGACTCATCCTCGTAGGATATCAAATCTTGACAGAATCAAAATTTTAGTCAAATATGGTAACAATATATCATATGCATATCCCTCCATGCTAAGATCAAAGGTACGCACACAAAAATATGAATATCTATCCTCATT
Source organism: Liriodendron chinense (assembly GCA_003013855.2). Classification (NCBI taxonomy): domain Eukaryota; kingdom Viridiplantae; phylum Streptophyta; class Magnoliopsida; order Magnoliales; family Magnoliaceae; genus Liriodendron; species Liriodendron chinense. Next base: position 10,047 of record PVNU02002088.1, read on the forward strand.
GGGTGATTATTCGACGATCACTAACTTAGGCATCGGAGGGCCATCAGCCGGAACCCCTGACGGCCATCCTAACCCTTGGTGGTGCTTGCAGGTTCTTTAGATCTAAAGTCTCCATCTTCGGTCACCAAGACAACGGCAGAGATTCGAGTTGGTCCCTATTAACATTTGAGCATCAACACAACGGAAGTAAATAAAGTACTAACTAGATTGGAATCCTACATATTAAAGTAGTGCAAAGCTTTTTTAACATAACTTTCTAAGTCATGTACACATTCTTGCATTTTTGCTCCAAATACAATTAGTCAAAGAATATGATTAAGAGCTCTTAAAATTTTCATATTGAATTCACTAACCAAACAAGCTTATACACCACATCATCATATTTGCTATGACCTACAACCAACATTTGATTAATACTCGGTGACAAGAGAATGAAGCCACATGTACCATATTGGTGAACATAGGCACAAAATCTTCTTCACATTTTTGAAATCTCAAATCAACAATGAAGGATTTAAACCGCTCTACCAACACCTTGGCGCCCATTTAGCTTCCTTAAAAATATTTTAAGGGGATGGTTGGAAATATTTTATAGAAACTTTTTTTTTAAATGAAAAAAGCTTTCTTGTGTCTCACGTGCTAGCCCAACTAGAAGACGCCTAGGGGTTTCAAGGACAGGTCTCAGGTTCAAAATGTTAAGGAGACACACTAACCCCATTGGTGGGTGGGTGCATCATGTGACTAATTGTGTGGGTGGGTGGGTTGCCCAACTCACAAGGTGGGTGCATTTCATGACTAAGAAAAAAAAAATGAAAAGAAAGAAAGAAACTTTCTTGGAAAATGTTTTACATCATAAGCTGACCTCACAATTACGAAAAATATCATATTCCATCCAAATATTTTCAGAGCTCTTAAACAGACCATTTTTCAAGAATAATACGTAGAAGAAGTTTAAAAATATTTTCCCAGTCCTTTCTTTGTTTTTTTTAAACTCCTTAATAAGCCATAAAATACACTAGCTTGACAATTAATATTTTTATTGAAGGACTTCTAAACAAGGAGAAGATGATAATTGCAAGAAGGCCAACTAAAGTTCTTTGGAGCACATCTTTTAATTAAAAAAAAAAAAAATCCTTTGTTCCAAAGGAGAGGAGGCTTGTCTCATTTATGTGATTTTTTTTTTTTGTTTTTGGATACATACCATTCCTTTGTACTTTGGATTTGGGAAAAGCTTCACTTAATGTTTTCAATATTTATCCCTCACTTCTTCAATCTATTAGAAATCTTGTTGAAGGTTCCTGACATGTTAAGTAAGCTTTATTTCCCAACCCTTATTTGGCACGTTTGGAGGGAAAAAAATAACAGCATTTTCAATTCTAAATCCCTCATAAAGGAAGCTAATCTTAGACATATCATTAATGATTTGAGATCTTGAGTCATTTTTGTTTTTGGTCTAACTATTGGTGCCAATTCCACAGGCTTACTTTCTTCTAATTGGGATCTCCCTACGTCATATAATAGAGTGAGTCCTCCTATGTTCCAAAACCACAATCAAAGAGACTCAGGGCCCTGGTGGATAGTATCTTGTATCGAAATAAATGATACATGAATTGGACTCATTTGCTTTCCTATATATATATATATATATATATATATATATATATATATATATATATATATATATATATATATATATATATATGAAAAAATGTACAAAAGTTCGGGCAGGCTCCACAAGAAGATTGCACCTCGCCTATCATATGGCCTAACTGACACCACTACCATAAATCAAAAGTAACTCTGCCGGAGGCCCATGACTATTCCAGTAGGAAGAAGTTAACCAAGCGATCCGCCAATCAAGAACAACCTCCTATACTAATCTGATAAGCAGAAAACAACTAACCAAAAGCCTAGCAGACAGGAAGACTCAGCAAAGCCGATCCTCTCAACAAAGCAACATAAGCCACTCTCTGAAGCCACCACCCAGCCAGCTCGAGCAATCAACCAACGATTGCGCTGAGACCAGCCACCAACCACCAAAGCCTATCTGTGGAGAAAGTTCCTGCTTACGATTCCGGGGCCTTAATCCCTGATCTGCCCTAACCCCACACGATCTAAGAACAACTCACCTCGGGCTAAACTAGAGAGATAAAAAACCTAGTATAGATCATCCTAGTTTGAGCTTCGCTTCCCAGACTAGCGAGAGCGTCCGTTGCCCCGTTGGCTTCTATTTAGGTGAATAGAAATCTGATATTTCTGTATTTGCTCAGGTTTGTATCCTATTCCACCAATACCTCATCTTCCAGCTAGGGGGATTTCCTCTGATCAGCCCGTCTATGATGATTTCGGAGTCGCTTTCCACCTTAATGTTGGAGTAACCTTGATCTATTGCCAGTAAGCGCCTTTCATGGATGGTCCTGACTTCCGCCTTGCCAATAAGAGCCACCTAAGGACTTATCACAAAGGTTGACATGCATGGGTTGGGAGATAAAAGTCTAAAAACCCCTTTTGTTGGAATCTCTAGATTAAATATTGCCTATATTTTAGGTGGTCTCGTTGAAGTTTATAGCAAAGGATGTATAAACTGCGATCTCCACTCTAAAACTTTTATTCATACAAAATGCATCTATTTGCTCGTCTGATGCACTCTTATATCTCTTGCCTTGGATGTCAAGTGAGAATTATTAGAAAGCACTAGAAAGCTCTTATTCTTACAAGTGAGTTAGCCTCTCATTCTCTTTTCTTTCTTTTCTTCCATAGCCTGAAGTGTGGACTCTTCCTCGTTGGCCAGGTGTGTAGACTCTTTTCCTTCTCTCTCTCTCTCTCTATTTTTTTTTCTCTCCTTGATTTTGATGCTCTGTCCCTTTTTTATTGCATTCCTTTAGTGCTTAACCCTTAGTCGGTAACAAAAGAGTCTTTTCTAAATTGCCTTCTAAAAAAATAAAATAAAAAAATCAAACTTATACCATCTGTCACTGATAAATAAACTCATTCTTCTACTTTCCATAATACATTCAGACAAACTGGTATCATAGAAAAGGATTAAAATTCTTGAAGGGTAAATTTTTTCTTTGGCCAGAAAACCTTCAGTAAGAAGATAACCATCACACAAGAAAAGATCTTTATTCTTTAAACTTACTTTATTACATATGAATTTTGATCACCAACCCTAGAAGACAACATTCTAGAAAATCGATTCCACATGCGGAATGATGTACATATCATAACAAGAAAGTGCTAGATGATTTTCTTACAATAAACACACATAGTAAAAACGTTTGAGCCACTACACGCCCACAAACCTGGTGATTTTCATCCACCCAGCTATACCTTGATATCCATCAGTTGACGTAATGTAAGTGCATGAAATAGTTGCAGAGAGAAAGAAGGCCCACCAATAGATAGCTCCTGAGACGTGGTGTGGCCCACCAATTGATAGCTCCTGAGCCACATGGTGTATGGTTGGCCGAGAGTCTAGATCTAGCCGAATGCATGCAAGTGCCATGGACATTGCGAATGCAACTTCCTGTGCAACATCAACCATCGGATCCGAGAGACGTTGGTCCAAGGTATCTTTTAGCAGTGTATCTTCTCTATTTGGTGATGACAAAGAGGAGATGAGCTCCCCAGGATGCCTTCCCATCATCACTACAAGTGCCACAACACCAAAGCTATATACATCGCATTTTTTCGGTCACCCTCATTGTATATGCAAGCTCTACAAGAAAGAAGATAGTCATGTTCTTTCCTCTTTGTTAATCACCAATACGTAAACTCTTAATCATATATGAAAAAATCACTTGGATTTCTTGAGTTAGTTTTAGTATCTTATATCAAAGTGTCTATTGCTTTCAAAGATGAGGTAGATCAAGCGCTCAAGTGGGTCACAAAGCAACAAACAGTGGACCGTTAAAAGCCACTAGCAAAATTTTCCTATTGTCAGTCCCACTTCTACGTGCGTTGGATTAGACTCAATTTTGGGCCCACACCTTAATCACAAGCATCACAAAAGTGGGCCCCATCAAGATTTGATAACAATTGACACCTTGTCACATCTTTGACTCCATATCAGATGTTAATGGGAGATGATCATCGTGATCAGGGGGCCCACCATATTCTTTGAAAAAATCTAGCCGTCCACAATTTTCCCTCATATGATTTTAGGGCTTAGTTTAAAAAAGGATCTAGATCCAAAGCTCACATGGGCACATGGCAGGAAAAAGTGCATATTGAACGCAGGCCCTTCAAATTGTCATAAGGCCACAAAAAAATTTAGATTTGGGGGAAAATCCAGTGATTCCATTCAGCTCACTAGGAATGATCTACTGAAGAGCTGGGGATGCCATTTTAAAAATTTGGATGCCCTAGAAACATTAAAAAATGACTATTGATAGTTTCAATGGTGGTAAGCCATGGACTACATTTTTTTTTTGTACCGTGGGACTCATTTGTGCATTTGATCCGCTTGAATTTCGGATTTACGACCTAAAATGAGATGGTGAAATGGTGGATGGTTTGGATTTGCAACAAGCATCACGAATGTGGGCCCCCACCGAGATCTAACGGGTCATAAAAACCACTATTTGTATATAATTACCAAAAAAAAAAGAAAAAAAGAAAGCTTAAGAAAAATAAAGATCAATTACTAATAATGCTTTAATAAAACTATTAAAGCATGGAGAATGTAGTAGGAACTAACTTGGAGCTATATATCCATAAGTGCCTGCGAGTGTAGTCCAATTGGACGAATCGGGTATCCGCAATCATGTAGTGCCAAAGTCAGAGACGCTAGCCTCAAGTTCTGAATTCAATAGAACATTGTTGCTGGATAGGTCTCGATGGACAATTGGTGGGATGCAATCATGGTGCATGTAAGATAAGGCATGGGCCACACCTTTAATAACCTTTAGCCTTAGAGTCCAGTCCAACTGTCTAGCTTCTTCATCATTGCTTAGGATGCTTGAAAAGCTTCCCCTTTCCATGTACTCATAGGCTAGAAATGAGCATCGAGCATGTGAACAAAAGCCATAAAGCTTCACGATGTTGCGATGGCGGATTTCTGTTAATGCTTGGATCTCATTCTTAAAACTTCTTTGATCAGATTGATTCTCACCTTCGAGCGGGTGAAGTTTCTTCACAGCTACTACCTGGCCCGTTGATAGATTTGCTTTGTAAACTTTCCCATACCCTCCAGTTCCGATGCAGTATTTGTCATCAAAACCCTCTATTGCCTCCACAATATCTTCAAATGCGGCAACTCCATCATAATTCCATATTGAAAATGGATTTCCGTTGCTCCTTTCAAGAACCCCTTTCTCTATATTTCTTCTTCTTTGGTAATAAATGGAACAAATGCCGACAATTACAATAAAAGAAACAAGGCCACCAAGAGAGGAAGAATAATGAGGATAACAACTTTGTGGCCTATCCCCGCATCGCTGTTATTGACTGAAGAGGAATTGCAAGGTTGCAAACTTTGCACTTCACCACATAAGCCTTTATTTTTTATGAATGCCTTTGCAGGAGCCTTCTGAAAGGCTCTACTATTGGGAAGTAGGGCTGTCAAAGGGTCGGATACGGGCCGGATCAGTGATGATCCGTATCCGACCCGATTAAAGATATATCCGACCTGAATCCAATTCGGATCACAAGTATATGATCCGAACCCGACCCGTTTAAATTTTTTGAAATCTGTTTCCGATCCTACTATGATCCGACCTGATATCCGAGAGAGAGAGAGAGAGAGAGAGAGAGAGAGAGAGAGAGAGAGAGATACTCGTTTGTTTTTATTTTATTTTATTTTATTTATTTATTTATTTTATCGGGTCGGGTTGTTAACGGGCCGGATCAAGGTTGATCCGAATCCGACCCGAATATTAAACGGATCATCTTTGGATATCCGTATCCGACCCGATTATCCAATTATTGATCCGAATCCGATTAAATCGGATCGGATACGGATCGGATCCGGATCAAGATCCATGCCATTGACAGCCCTATTGGGAAGAGGACCTTCCAAAGCATTGTATGAAAAATCAATAGATTGCAAGCTCAACATATCTTCAAAAGAATGCGGAATGGAACCAGACAGCATGTTATGGGAGAGGTTTAACTTTTCCAGCCTAATCAATTTTGCAAGCTGTGGTGGTAACACTCCATTAAAGGAGTTGTGACTTGGATCTAGCAAGATCCTGTAGGTATTCTAAGTTGCCAATCTGAAAAGGAATACTCCCGTTTAAAACATTTTCGCCTCATTTCAGGTACTGAAGTTTGGAGCAATCACCTAATTGAGGTGGTATTGGACCACTTAGGTGATTCATTGACAAGTCAAGAACCTCAAAATTGGACAGTTTTCCAATCTCTTGGGGTATCTTACCAGAAATTTGGTTATCATTTAAAGTCAAGTTGAACAATGAGTCAACCTCTCGAACTCCTTTGGAATCTCTCCTATTAGCCGGTTGGAAGAAAGATCAAGCACTCCTAGCTTTGTCAAATGCCCAATCTCAGGAGGAATTCTAACCGGTGATCATGTTCCTGGAGAATTGTAGCTTTGTCAAGTTTCGGCATTCTCCCCAGTTCGGTGAGAGTTCACCAAACAACATGTTGTTTCTGAAGTCCGATGTATGTGAGATGTGGATATACACCAAAGGCTCCCGATTACATTTGCACCGCAAGTTGGTTTCCACACAGTCGCACATCTATTAGGCTAGTGCAGTTTTTTAAAGCTCGTTGGGATCTCACCAGTGAAATGGTTTGTTTGCGGCACTGAATCTTTGAAGGGATCCACCGTGGCATAACTGAGGGAAATGGCCAGAGAAGTTGTTTCCGCTTAAGTAGAGTTCAGAAAGATTGGTCATGTTTGTCATTTCTTGAGGCAAGGAACTAGATAATTGACAGTAAAAAAGGGACAACCAAGTAAGCCTGGTCAACTTTCCTAAAGTGGAAGGGATAGAACTAGTTAGAAGGTTTCTGTATAGAGCAAGGTCCTTGAGATTAACTAGATTCCTGAGTTCTGGAGGAATAGAACCAGAAACTTGGTTGTCAAAGAGATGAAGGAGAGTTAGCTTTGTCAAGTTGCCTAAAGTGGAAGGGATAGAACCAGTTAGAAGGTTAGTGTACAGATCAAGCTCTGAGATTAACCAGATTCCCTATTTCAGGTGGAATTGAACCAGAAACTTGGTTGTCAAAGAGATAAAGGAGAGTTAGCTTTGTCAAGTTGCCTAAAGTGGAAGGGATAAAACTTGTTAGAAGGTTACTTACTGTACATGGAATAAATGAGAATGGAACAACTTTACACAATATAAAGAACAAGTCTTGATCAACTATCCAGCTAAACCAAGGTTGGGCCACCTGCCCAACACAATCATACATCTAGCCTACTATCCACAACAAATAAGAATGAACCAATTAATATTATCTAATATAAACTACGAATTTGAGCCAATTGCTCAGAGTAAATAAGCCCAGTACGATCATAAGTCTGAGCCAAGGTTGGGACAATCACCTAGTCCAAACAAGCCCAAACCAACTTCTCGTGCATAAACGGGTCCATGCCAACTACTCGGTACATAAACGAGTTGAGCCAACTGCCTGAATAAATACTAGTCACATGACATATTTTGGCAAGGAGAGCCTCAAACGAAGAAGTTGTTAAGTTGTCGAAGGAGGAAATGGAGACGAGAAGAGCACACGTCACACTGCAAGAGACAATCTAGTCAAATATCTCTAACCAGGCAGTGGAAAAATCAGTATGGGCTTTAAGCACACATCAAAGAAGCTTCAAGTCTAGCAACACATGAACCGGATCACCAAAAAGTCTAGTAGATCAACATAGGGGCTTCAAATCTAGTAACACATAATTTAAAATTGCTGAAAATTCCAGCCAAGTTATCTCCTCACGAATCACATCAAGTTAGTGAGGAAAAGGATATATGACTTTCAAAATAGAAAAAAAAAATGAATGAAAAGGAAGAATGAAAGATGAAGGGAAAAGCATTAATAAGAAACTGTTGTTGTGTATGTTGGAGTATAAAGTCCCTTGATATACATTGTTACATCATCCTCTAATAGCTCGAGATTTTAGAGCAAGTGGTTGTTTAACATGGTATCAAATCGAAAGTTTAGGTGTTCGAATCCCGGAAGTAGCAAATATGCCACCGGAATATATTCTCCCATGGATGGCCGTTTGATGCGGACATCAGTGGTGCACCCTTTAGAGTGTACCAGAGGAGGCGACGTCGCAGATCGAGTGTTGGAGCAGACGAGTTGATGTGGATGGACGCCGGGCCCATTGGGCCCATTTTCTGACGCGTTACGAGTACGCGAGATGCAGGATCGCGCGGAGCATCATGACCGTTGGACCATGGAGCGGATTTACATTTAGGCGCTTTCCTATTTATTTCCTTGTTTCTAGGCGCTTTAGTGTCGTTATTTACTTTAGACGTTTTATGTTATTTCTTTGGTTTTCAGACACTTTAGTGCACTTTTTTTTTATTTTCGTAGCTTATATATACTGTGAGAACCCTATTTCGAAATTATTGAATGAATAGAAAATTCGTGAGTTTTCCCTTTGTTGAGAGATTAGGGTTTCAGGATTGGCCCTCGGGTGTTGAGGATTCCACCCCGGAGTTTTCGTTTTCTTTTCTCTTTTCTTCAAGGTGCGAGGAAAGGTAAGCTTCTTTTGATTCCTAATTCGTACTTCATGATAACCCATTGTTTTTCGACACCCCTCGTCCTTTTCTGAACCCCCCCCCCTCCCTTTTTTTGGTACGATCGAAAAGAGGGATGCCTAGCCACGATAACCGGATCCAAACTTGACTGTGGACTGGTCTATGCTAGATCTGGGATATCCTCATATCCCTAGATCCTCCCTGTTTTACGATTTTACATGGTTTTATGCAAAGGGGCATGATCCTGACGGACGGATTTCATCTTCGTGTTGAGATTTGTTAGTTTCCTCTGATTGAAAGTAGTTAGTTTCGTAATTTTATTATTTGAATATCTTCCAACTTGATAACATGCATCTAGGGTTAGATCATCGCATGCCCCTGCATCACCATTTATGGTGGTGTCCCTCCACCCTTGCCCAGTATGTTCCTGTGCAGAGTTCCACCCCACATGTGCAGAGGAGTGTTGGAGTATAAAGTCCCTTGATGTACATTGTTACGCCATCCTCTAACAGCTCGAACTTTTAGAGCAAGTGGTTGTTTAACAATGTAGGGAAGGAAAGAAGGAAAGAGGAAAGAAAAAAAAAGAAAAAAAAGAAGATTATAAAGGGAAGGAAGGGAAACA
>PVNU02002090.1:0-67311 GCA_003013855.2 Liriodendron chinense
CTACGGACGCTCCTATTCATTGGGTTGTCAAGCATCAAGCTGGCGGGTGATGATTTTTTTAAAAATTTCACGTCCCTCCGAGCATTAGATTTGAGTGGTATAAACTGTTCTCAGCTTCCAAAGTCCTTGAAGGACTTGACACTTTTAAGATACCTCAACTTATCTACCACTAGAATTTCGATGCTGCCTGAATTCATATGTGGACTGTATTTGTTGCAAACCTTGAAACTTAATGAGTGCCACAAACTGTCTGAACTTCCCAAAGAGATGGGGAAACTTGCGAGGCTAAGGCATCTGGAAATTAAAGGTACCAGCGAATTGGAGGCTCTACCCCATGGGATTGGTAGATTAATTTTCCTTAAAACTTTGTCAAAGTTTCTTGTAGGGGATGAGATGGAATCCAGCATTGAGGAACTTAAAAACCTCAATCTCCTCCAAGGAGAGTTAGCAATATACTATTTGGGGAGGGTGTTAAATGAGGTTGAAGCCAAGAAAGCAGAACTAAAGAATAAGAAACATCTTTGCCTTTTGGAATTGCATTTTGATGGCAATTATTGGAGACAGTTAAAAGGTGATGAAGTAAGGAGCATTGAGGGTGTATTTGAAGGCCTTCAACCCCACACAAACCTGGAAGAACTGAAAATATTCAATTACACTGGATTGAAGTTCCCAGGATGGATGGATGATGCATCGTTCTCCAAACTAGCTAATGTGACTCTTCGTAATTGCCGGAGGTGCAAAAAACTACCGGCATTTGGGACACTACCATCCCTCAAATACCTTAGAATCGTAGAAATGGATGGGGTGGAAGCCATTGGTCCAGAGTTCTATGGGAACATAACAGGTGCAGCTGCAGCATTCCCTAAGTTGGAGACACTGGTTTTGCAGAGAATGTATAATTTGAGGAGGTGGCTTGGGAGAAGTACTTATGGGTACATGGTGGACCGCTCAAACATAGGAATGCCGTCTCTCCTTGAACTAAGTATTGCAGATTGCCCCATCTTAGTGGAGGTGCCCAGTTTCCATCATTGTAAATTGTGGAAATTAAATCTTGAATCGTCAGGCACGTACCCCTGGTTGCAGAATGTTGTTGGAGATTCGGTCGAGCATTTGAATTAAAAGGCATGGCAGACTTGATGAAATTCACCAACACGATGCTCCTTTCCAAGCTCAAGTGCTTGGTGATAGAAAATTCACCAGATTTGAGGATTCTTTATGGTATAGAAGACCATCTTCAGCTTCAGATGCTTCACATTAAAGACTGCCGAGGACTGACACATCTGCCTAAAACGCTCAGAGACCTCCGTAACCTTCGCGAACTGAAGATCGTTTACTGCCCAAGTTTAGAAGAATGGTGTGAAAAATATGCAGAGGAAGATCAGCAACAAGCGATGTCACACATCCCTAATATCTGGATCGGCAACCAACAGATCAAGCGAGATGGGCAAGTGGTGGACTGACGAGTAAGAGGTTAGACTTGTTTACTTCTCTTTTTTAGCCCTGCTATGTTGACTACTGCATTGCATCTGCACTTGCCCCAAACGTCAGAATATGGCCGCTCCTGTGCATATCCGATCCAGCCATCAGGTCGGCCAAAATATTTGGGCGTGATATTTCTTTCTTCTCTGTTTCACCTCCGCACCCACATTCCACCAAAACTCTCTATGCTCTTTGCTAGCCAACCAGCACTTTTCCAAAATGAATCCCAGATGCAGCCAAGCTGCCGAAATGGCACATAAGAACTTTAGTTAGATACACTACGAATAGAGTGTTCTGATCTGTATACATGGCACAAGCAGTTGAATTTCAAGTACGAAAATCTTTCCAAGGTGGTAGATTGTAATATCCCATGCATTTATAGTGAAATTTTCTTGTTATAAGTTATAACGTTTGTAGAGATATTTATTTATGTAGATAAATACACACTGAGCTTATAAATCATACTAGGTTATTTCTCGATCCAACCTTTGAAATGATTCTATATGGATATGATAAACTATCCAACCGTTGATTTTTAAGTTGGACTATCACATCATCATAAAATAGACAATAAAAACCACTCATCAACAAATCTGAACCGTATATCACTATCCTAATACATTTATGAGTGTTTTACACCATTGAAATATAATCTTAATGTTACATACATACCATATTGACCATCTTTAGTATACCACGGTGTACATGTTCTGACATTGAGTTAAAATTGAACTGTACATTATCAAGGGATTTAACTCATAAGATTCACCATTCATCATATTCAATCTGACTGATGGATCTCTCAATCGATTATTAAACATCAATATGGACCCATGTTACATGAGTCCCATTGAAATCAAACCACAACGATCTAAACCATTCGGCGACTGAACCATTGGAGAGGGAACTGGTGGCCATGCTTCACACAGTCCTAAACTGTTCACCTGTACTAAACAGAGCTGAAAATCAGGCGTGCATCACGTGTGCATTTGCCTGCGGTATTCAAATTCGATCGTAGGAATCTAGCGCAATAAGGCAATTTCGAACAACAAACTTATTGTTTTTTTTCTCCTGATCGAAGTCAGATTTCATTCTGAATCCAAGAGGGAAAATCTCCTGTAAATCATAGCCGTGCATGCAACTCGTTGCGTTGTTTCCTTGATAGTCGACTGATTGTCTCCTCTCCAGGAATTTAATCCAAACCGTCTATTTCACTTCAAATAGAGCTCCGGATCCAAGTCAAAATCCAAAGAAGCCAAAAGCCAGCCAATCACAGCAGCGGAATCCAATCTTCTTGTGGTAATACATAAAAACCATCTGCAACAGTTTTTGCGCAAACCCACCAGACAAACCATCATAGACCTTAAATTTGTGAGCCCCACAAGATCGCAGGACCTATCTAAACAGTCCAGCGTTGTCGGTTCAAAGACATACATAGAGAAGTCGAATTTTCCATTAAAGGTGGACCGACCTTCTTCCTCGATTTAAACCCGAAATGTGCGATCACTGATGGGCCCTGATCTGAAATCTAAGACGTTCATCAGATAGGCCATCTAATGAGCAACCAATCGCTGTAGTCTTTACAAAGAACGTGCGTCGTCAATAGATGTAGAAATTAGATTCTTCTAGCGTAGCAAGAAAACTGTTTGTGCAAGCGAACCGTGTCAACCTGACGTTATTCCAGCTGCGTTAACTCGATCCGTTAGGACTTTCCAGAACCTCCGAAACTGACTCAAGATTCCTATAAGTACCTCCCCTACCTGAGCGAAACAGTCACACCAAATCTGAGAGGGAGAACGAAAGAAAGAGAGAGGAAATAGAAGGGAGCCTGGGTCACTGGACTCATTGAGTTTGCTCAACCGAGTCAGGGTTAGGTCTGGTTCATCTGAATTGGGCCGAGTCGAGATCAGATCTGAGAAGGTGAGCCGCCTCCTGCAATTGTTTTATTTAAAATATTTCGGATTATTCGTTAAAATTGTTTTTTCAGTTCTTCTCTCTATTATAGATTTGGATTGGATAGATTGCGTTGATTTTTTTGTTCATGACATGAACAGTCAATAATATTCTTGGAAAGTTATATTTTGCTACAATCTTGAAAGTTTACATGTATAATTGAATGTCTTGGAAACTTTGTGTTTATAACTGATATTTTGATGCCTTGGGTAGGCTGAACAGTTGATGGTTTGATTTGTATTGAAAAGGCATGTGATTTATGCACTAAAATTAAAAATTGGATCTCTACTATAGTCTGTTTGCGTGGGTCAGCGTGTCGACATGCTCGTAACGGCTGGTTCCTATTGCCAAGCTGATGTATATGCCATAGACCGGTCCCTTACCAATTGACGCGGGGAGGGACGTGGTGAGGTTGATCATCATCTTCCTCATTGGATAACTACTCCGAATCCATGGAACTCCCTGAACTCCTCACAGGGCTTCCTTGAATCCACAAGAAAAAAACTCAAAATAAATCAAAGTTAAATTTATAATAATATGAATGAATCTATTAATAACGTCTTAAGCATCCTTAAATGCTAATAATCAAACCCAAAAAACCCTAATTGCATATAAAGAAAGATTCCTAAGCGAAAATGGAAACAAATTTGGAAAATCACGTAAAATCGCACAAAGTCGGTTGGCCGGTTAACTTGAATCGTCGGTCTGTTGAAGTTGGAAGTCGGCCGGCCGATGGGATCAATCGGCCGGTCGAAATGGACCAGAACAGTCCAAAGAGTTAGGCCCACTCCCTGTTGAATTTTAGGGTAATTCGGCCGATCGACTAGGGAGCGTTGGCTGACTAAAATTGGCAAAAATTGTCCAGAGAGTTTGGACTGTCAAATGGCCAAAATCGACAAGTATTTGATCTTGGTCTCCGGTCGGCCAATCTAAGCTGTTGGTTGTTGTTTTTTCTTGATCTTAAGCTCCTTCCTTTGATCCTTCTTTGGTCTATATCTTAGCCATGAATGTGTCAGCTACCCGCTCTACATCAGCCCCCTCCACTACAAAAGAACTCGACCTCGAGTTCTCATCCAGATTCGGTTCATGATACTCATACAAGTCCGCAACGTTGAAAGTCCGCAAGAACTCCATATCATCCGGAAGATCAACAACGTAAGCATTGTCGTTGATCTTTAGTATGATCAGCACCAGCCCAACTTTCTTGTTCTTCAATTTGTTGTATGTTCCGATAAGAAATCTCTCCTTGCGTAAATGAACCATGACTTGATCACCCATTTTAAACACTTTAGCACGCCAATGTTTGTTAGCCTCTTCCTTGTACTTCTTAGTCGAAGCCTGTAGCTTGTTCCAACGTCCTCATGAATGCCCATGATCTGATCCGCTATATGTTCAGTTGTAATAGTCATGCCCGGGAGCTTCGGTAAGGGGACCAAATCAAGTGTATGACAAGGCACCTGTCCATAGACAATTTGAAATGGAGATTTTCCTGTCGAGTGATTCACCATATTGTTGAAGGCAAACTCTGCACGAGACAAGGCCAAATCCCACTGTTTCAGCTTGTCACTTGAAGTACAATGGATGAGATTTCTTAGCCTGCGGTTCACAACTTTAGTCTGCCCATCTGTTTGTGGGTGGTAAGCACTGTTGAACTAAAGTTGCATACCAAACCGACTCCACAAAGTCCGCAAAAAGTGATTAATGGACTTCATGTCACGGTCATAAGTAATAGTCTTGGGAACCCCATGCAACAGCGCGAGCTCTCAGAAGAAAAGATTTTCTACGTACGTCACATCGAAAGTCTTCTTGCAGGGAATGAAGTGTGCTATCTTGAAGAACCGATATACCACCACGAACATTGAATCTATGTCACATTGTGTTCGTGGGAGACCAAGTACAAAATCCATAGATAAGTCCTCCTAGGGGCCGTTAGACATAGGTAATGGGGTGTAGAGACCTATATTCTGCAATTGCCCCTTGGAGGTCTGGCAAACATGACAGCGCTGAATCGCTCTTCCTACGTCACGCCCTAACTATGGCCAATAATATCTCTCCTCCTCCAAGGCTTTCGTCTTATTACGTCCAAGGTGACCACTAAGGCCACCATCATTTAACTCGAGAATAATCCGATCCCGCAACGAACTCTGCGGAATGCAAAGTTGATTCCCTTTGAAAAGGAAACCGTCTTGAATAAGAAAGTCACTCGGGTAACCCTCCTGACATTTTGTCCATGCCTCACCAAAATCTTCATCCTCCGCATAGAGTCCCTTATAACAGTCGAACCCAACCACCTCATTGCTCATCGTAACTAAAAGAAAGGCACAGCGGTTAAGTGCATCAGCCACCTTATTTTGCTGCCCTGATTTGTGCTTCAGAACAAATGTGAATTCCTGTAAAAATGATATCCATCTAGCATGCACACTATTCACATGAGTCTGACTATTCATGAACTTTAAAGCTTGATGGTTAGTATAGAGGACAAACTCTCTCTGTATGAGATAATGGCACCAATGTCGCAGGGCTTGGACTACTGCGTACAACTCAAGCTCATACGTCGACCACTTCTTTCGTGCATCGCTGAGCTTCTCACTGTAGAAAGCAACCGGCCTACCTTCCTGAGATAAAATACCTCCAATACCGACATATGAGGCTTCACATTCCACCTCAAACGATTTGTCAAAATTGGGAAGAACTGAGACCGGTGTTGTGGACAACTGATGCTTGATCTCAACAAAGCTCTTATCAACCTCTTTGGTCCACTGAAACGGTCCTTTTCTCCTGTAATCGATGATTGGCATAATGATGGTACTGAAATTCTGCACGAATCGACGATAAAATGTCTCCAATCCATGAAAGCTTCGTACCTCATTAATGTTCGTCGGGGTCGGCCAATCCCAAATATCCCGAACTTTCTCCTCGTCCACCCGGATGCCTGTGGACGTCACAACAAATCCCAAGAATAATAGCTGATCAATTAAGAAGATATACTTCTTCAGGTTCAAATATAACTTATTTTCAGCCAACACTTGAAGCATTTTCCTGAGATGATTCATGTGCTCTGTCTCACTCTTGCTATATATCAAGATGTCATCAAAATACACCACCACGAATCGGCCAATAAACAACTTTAAAACTTGATTCATTAGGCGCAAAAAGGTACTCAGAGCATTTGATAGATCGAAGGGCATAACCAGCCACTCATACAACCCTTCCTTAGTCTTGAAGGTCATTTTCCACTCATCACCACGAATCATCTAGGGTAGCCCTGCGATTAGTCGCTGAAGGTGCTCTGCGAACAATTGGGTTGTGTTGCACAGCGACTACGGGAGGTTGATCGTCACCTTGGGCTTGTGGTGGGATTAGCACCTCTGCGATGCAGTCAAGGGTTGCTTGCAGTCCTTACATAGCCAATCGATTCTCCCGCTACGCCGCCTTGAAAGCCACCACTATAAGCTATTTCTTTGGAGCACCGTCTGTGGGATGATGATCTGACTCATCGTTAGAAGCCATCATCCTTAGGGGATTCCTTTTTTTCAGGTTAGTACACACATCCCAATGTTAGTACACACACCCACATTGTTAGTCACCCTGCAATGTTAGCCACCCCCACGTTGGGATTCGATACCAAACCTCAATCCCGAGAGGATTCCTCACTCTGATACCACCTGACGCAGGGAGGGACGTGGTGAGGTCGATCACTGCCTTCCTCATTGTATAACTAGTTCGAATCTGCAAAGCTCCCTGGACTCCTCACAGGGCTTCCTTGAATCCACGAGAAAAAAGTCGAAATAAATCGAAGATAAATTAATTAATAATAATATGAATGAATCCATTAACAACGTCTTAAGCATCCTTAAATACTAATAATCAAACTCTAAAAATCCTAATTGCATAAAGTAAGAGTCTTAAACGAAAACGAAAAAAAATCTGAAAAATTGCGCAAAATTGTGTAGAGTCAGTTAGTCGGTCGAGCCAAACGTTAATCGGTTTAAGTTGGAAGTCGACCGGCCGATGGGATCGGTTGGCTGATCAAAATGGGCTAAAACAATCTAGAGAGTTAGGCCAACTCCCTGTCGAATTTCAAGGTAATTCAGCCGATCGACCAGGGAGCATAGGCCAGCAAAAGTTGGCAAAATTTGTCCAGAGAATTTGGATTGTCAAGTGGCCAAAATCGACAAGTGTTTAATTTGGGTCGGCCGTTCGACTGGGGTCGTTGGTCGGCTGCTCTAAGCTGTTGGTTGTCGATTTTTCTTCATCTTGAGCTCCTTCCTCTGAACCTTACTTTGGTCCATCTTAGCCATGAATGTATCAGCCACCCGCTTTACATCACCAATGATCCCTTTGCATGAGTGAGTATGTTTGCAATAGGATTTCATTGCCAGGCCAATGCCCTTTGGGTGGGTGAGTACGTTTGTAATGGGTTTTCATTGCAAGGCCATGTGTGTCCTTTGGATGAATAAGCATCGTACAACAGGTTCCCACTGTAAGTCTGGATGGATGAGCATCATACAACAGATTTCAATTGCCAAGAGAGGTAAGGTGTTGAGATAGTTGGCCGACTGAATTAAAGAATAATGAAAATTCTGATGAGAAAGTGTTTTACAATAATGATAATGATATGTTCTTTGCATTGCATATGCATTCCAATTAGCAATCGACGACTACACTAAGACATAACTAAAATAAGAGAGAAAGTAGGAAATGGCCAGTGCATATGATACTCCCAAGTGGGGAGGCCTTTGTTACACGTGGGGTCTACAAGTTTCCCAACCAATCCTAGCATGTTACATCGGCTAAGAAGTATAGAAATCCCTTGTAAAATCGTCCACTCGTCCAGAGAAGAATGCGCTGCAACAGATTTCCATTCAAACGATTTTGAAGAGCTTGGAATGGCGCATGGGACCTATTAAAATCCACCAAATTTATATCCCTACCAAAAGTGGCCATGTGATCTTCAAAAAGGTGTGAAAATTGCCTAGAGAATGTAGAGAAATCAGAGAGAGAATTGACAAAGAAAACGCATCTGTACATTTGACGCTTGGTTTGGACAGGGGTCCACTAAACTAACCATATCTCAGCCATACACTATAATTGGGTGTTCTTAGGATCGCCAGAAATTTGATCCAATAAGTTTTTAAATGAGACAAATTTTTTTTGATCCTTTGAAAGTGGGCCACAACATAATTGATAAGATTTTGATAAATGATTGGGTCTGCTAGTCTGTTGGGGCTAAAATTCAGTACCACAGTGCGTGAGTTCACGGCCTATCTCCTGATAATTTCTGTTTCTAGATTTAATTAGCTTACCGGAGTTCGAAATAGTCCATTCCGTCTAATCTGTTCACCTGGGTTGAATACATATATGTTTGTTCGTAGAATTAATAATCTTCATTCTTTGCTCGATCCAGACGATGCAACTAGCAGTCTGCCTAATTCAATGATGATAATCCCCACATAATGTGTCAAAAGCATGAGCTTTTTGAGTGGTAAGATCATGGCAGTTTGAAGATCAATGGTGGAAATTGACATAGCCCAGATTCTCCCTTCATCAATTTGCCTATTGTTTACAGAGGCATCATACTCAAATCTTTAGCTAAGTCATAACAATAATCATTCATATTTGAAGTAGGGTTAGGATTATCTAATTGGCATGATTTCTGCACCATGGGTTGCTCTAATTCTACAAATGAGTGAATGGTTCAAATCCATGATGGGCTTTTGTTTTTTTACTTTCATTTTTGGAACAAAAGGTTTGGGATGTCTTCATGGGAACATTAACAAAAGCCTTAGCAAGCTTATATGTATGTACAATTCATGTGGAGTAGATCTGCTCCGTTCATCAAACGTAGAGGTGGACAACAATCCGATCTGAGTCAAACATGGACCAGATCGTATTGTTCGGCTGCTTGAGTGGGTGTGTTCGAATAAACATTCGAACAGGATAGCTCTGTTCGAACTCAATTTGGTCTAGCCCAATCATGTTCGAACGAACATATGGATTTCGAATAATTTTTACGAGTTCGAACAAGTTAGAACAATTTCGCTTTTTTCGCTTGAAAATATTTGTTCTACTACTGAATAGTAAATACCGATTTTTTCGTTCTGTGTGTCCCACCATTATGTATTTGTTTTATCCAGTCCGTCCATCCATTTGTATAGCTTATTTTAAGGCATTAAATAAGAAATGAGGCAGATACAAAACTCCAATGGACCACACCACAGGAAACAGTGAGGAGAATGATATCCACCATTGAAACCTTCCTGGGCTCACAGTCACTTGTATTTGTCATCCTCTCTCTCTCTCTCTCTCTCTCTCTCTCTCTTTATATATATATATATATATATATATATATATATATATATATATATATATATATATATATATATATATATATATATATATATATAATTCGAGTCGAGTTCGAGTCGAGTTAAACAGCACTGTGTTTGAAATTGAATTGAATTTTTTTTTTAACACACCATGTGTGTTCGAACAAAGTTCGAACAATAAGACTTTCTGTTCGAACAGGGTTTTACCGAGCCGATCTGAGTCGATCCAAACGATTAAACTCAGTTCGTGTCCAGCTCTAGTGCCATCTTACCAAGGCCAAAGAAATCAGGTTACTTCAACACCTAGGTGGCTACACCACGGGAACAGTTGAAATGGGAAGTTTCACTATTACAATAGCCAAAATTGTGTATTGGGGTCCAACTTGGTTTGTATATGCCATCCAATCAACAAACGCCGACCACACCATGTGAATTTAGAGTTTTAAGGCATTATTTTTTTATACTGTTCCTATGGTGTGGCCCACATAAGTCTTGAATTTGACTAGTTTTAGGAACCATGGCAAAAATGTGGCAGCACACCTGATGGACAGGGTGGATCTGATGCAGTCTACCCCATGTGAGTCCTGATTAACAAACAATCAAGATCAAGCACATGTTTGCCATGTTGGTGCCTGTGGGGTAACCGTGCATATCATTTCCTTTTTCTTATATTTAATGTAAAACTTTTCTGTTTTGGTTCCATGAGAGGTAGCAGTGGCACATGGTGGATTGATGGCCCCAAAGGGATTCGGCTATAGTGTGATAGGTATGGAATTTTATCTCCTTTTTTATTTGTAACCTCTTAGTAGCCTCATGGGTACATTTTCATGCTGACTTGTGCACACAGTCAGGCATGTCAAAATGGCAAATGAGTAGGACATCCTCACCATATACTGGATGGGACATATCATCTTGGAGTATTTGGCCAAAGAATTTGGGCTGTTTGGCTATCCAGTCCGGATCCTCTGCTTGCTACAAACAGGAAATCCCCTAGCTTTTTTATTGGCAACTACATCACGCTGTTCAGACAACCACATCACACTGATGTCATGCTAGGATGACATCGACCAATAAAAAATCTACAAATAGGGATTTCTTATTTGTAGCAAAACAGAGGATCCAGACTCTTAGTTATAAGGTTCTGGGAACTTCTTTTTTTTTCTTCTTCTTCTAAAGCAGTAGACAGCCTAATAAAACTTCTTTCTTTCAAAATATGTGGCCTGCCTAATAATGGAACAGCCTGAGTATTTGATCTAATGATTTTTGGATCTACCAAATACACTGATCGTATTGGTATTGTTGGTAGAGCAACCATTAGTGGAGTCTACTAATACAAAATATCGTGACATTGTGATTAGAGTGTGATTGGGTGTCAAAGACACATATGCCATATATCCATTGAGGCCTTCTCTCCACAGAAGCTGCAAGAGTGCATCTGTGATTGAGCCGTTCCCCCACTAAATTGGATAAAAGCCCTTCATTACAAGGTCTTTCGAACAGACATTTTCTGGTCCATCAATCACAATCTAATCTCAATATCACAGATACTCTCTTTTATCTACGTGGTCATGCCATGGGATGGCTGACACACCATCTCTATTCTTGGCCATAACTTTCTCCTCTCTCTCTCTCTAACAAGAGAGAGAGAGAGAGAGAGAGAGAGAGAGAGAGAGATATGAAAGAAAACAAAGAAGAGAGAGAAGGAAGAATATGGGGCTTCCTCATGATTAATCCAGACCTTACCATCACTACCCTTAGATAGTGGGCTAAAGATGCTCATCCTCATGATTTGTGGTTGATTTAAGCTGGCCACCATGTTTTTGTGTTTTAGCTCCTGATTCATTCCCATTGTGCAGTTGCATTAAATGACACTCCACTTCCAACCAACACTGAAGCCGAACAATCATAACAGTCGATAAGGTGGGGCTGCTGCAGGTGGGGCAACCATAGATTTGTTTCGGCATTTCTCCCCCTCCTATTATGGATTTTTAAGGCATGTATGCCAATGTGTGTTGGTGTGAAACTCTCAACTCTTAGGGACAATATACTTTGAATTTTTAAGGCATGTAATGGTGTGAAAGTCTCAAACTCCAGGGACAGTATACTTTGGATTTTTAAGGAATGTAATGGTGTGAAACACTCTACTCCAAGGACAATAAGACTGCAATATTTGTGTGGATTGGATATTGTATTTGAATGTTAAGGCATGTACGGCTGTGCCAAGGTAATGTTCGTGTTTTCTAAGGCAATCTGTTGTGTGCCAATAATTATAAAAGATGTTAAAAAATGAACAGGTATTTTGGAATGCAATATGTTACATGCCATGAAGTGAAAATCAGGTTCAGAAATGAACAGGAGGTTTAGGTAGCCCCGTGAAGCTAAAGACATCAAGAGATGTCGTGATATGTATTGGTGATTATAGATATCAGTTTGAGGTTTGGTTTGGTGGTGGAACTCAATAAGGGCAATTTGGATTGATCTTTCATAATGCTTGCTTGAGAGAGCATTCTTTTGTGGCCTTTGGCGATGCTAAACAGTCTGATTGAGCTTAACATTGAGGGTCTCGCCTTCCCCATCTGTGGCCGAACTAAAACTCGTTTCTTGTGTCAATCAAGAGAAGCCCGCAGCTATGAATCCTGGCTCTGCGGTCTAAGAGTTACGGGGTTCACAAGTTGTGGGGACCTAATCGTCTGGACCATCGGAGGTTAATGCCAGGAAGACGTTGGGAGAGGTTTGGATGGCTAGGGGATAATGGAGATCACTCTAGAAAGATCCGATGAGCATGACTGACCTAAGGAAGGTGATGCGAACAATGCCCATTAGGTGTTTGTGCAATATTCCTGACTGGTAAGCAAGGGAGGGGGTGGTGATGTAGAGCAGGTTGCCAATTATTTCATGGCCCAGATGGACCAAAAGAAGACCAGTCAGGGTCGGAAGTGATCCGGACCGTCAGGACCATAAAACGGTCGTATCTCGCAATTTGAAATGAGTTTTTGGGCACATAATATATGATTTTGGGGTAGCTCAAGCTACTTTAGTCACTCAACCCTGCCACACCAGGTTGCCCAAGCCGGAATCGCGAGATTTGACCAGATTGACAGTCATTGGGCTAGTTTATTTTCAATTTTACTATTTATAGTAAGTTTTAATTCGATCATAACTTTTGATCCGTAAGGTTTTAGAGCTGGTGCCCAACATGAAAAGGGTTTATTCGGAATTCATTTCCTTTTTTATCTCTTATTTTCTCTTATTTTCTCTCATGAAAACGAGAACCAACCGGCGAGGAAGACGATGATCGACCTCCCACGTCCTCCATGCGTCAGGTGGTTTGCACGTTGCTCGCTAGATTGTTGTGCATAATTCTCTTTCTCAATTAATGCAGGGGATGTTAAGCAGAGAGTGTGTGTTGCAGTCACAGACGGCTCTGGAACCACAGATTCAGTTCCATCAGCTTTCCCTATCCCTTGTTTTGGGAGTAGGCGTAGCAGCCATTTGCAGTTTTGCTCCTAAAAGGAACACAATTGCCATCTGGGAGGGGAGATGGCCTCTAATACCAACCCATGTTCTTCTGCTGTTCTTGTTTTTCCTACACCTCTCCCAGGCTCGAGGTTAGCTGCCGCATTGGATGGTGGCAATGCCTTGTCTACATCAGTTGCCCCTTGATCCTCGGTCGACCAGGAGGGTATTTGGCTTGAAGTTGCCTCCCTGCAATAGGTGGGCACGACCAAGGTCAGAGTCATGCTCATGCTTAGCCAATGGTTCATCCTCGTTCAACAGCCAAGGGATGCCTAGATTTGTAAGTGATAGAAGGCAGCAGAAGGGATATAATAAGCTTGGGAGATGTGGATCATCCAGGAAGCCATTTGCAAGGTAGTATGAAGAGCTAGGTCCTTGGATTGATCCCCAAAGAATAAGCCGTGTGCAATTTACAACACTTATCAAGAGTCTGTGGGAGTTCCCAGGCAGCAAAAGAATAAAGTATGTAGACGGTTGGTAACGGTGGAGAATCATGGGTGTCAAGAGCTGCTGCGTAGAAGTTTCGTAGTTAGGATTTGCAGGAGAGTTAGTAATGAATTGGAGGGGGATTTCGAAAACATCTGCGGGTAGATATGTTTGAGTAAGGAGAGGGAAAGGCAGCGTCATGGGTTCAGATCGGGTGACTGATGTTGGACAACATCAGCTGGAATGCGAAGGCCCGCGTAAATTAACGTCTTTGAAGCACCTTAAGCACATAGTTAGGAGCTAGAGGATTTGTTTCTTAAACATCTTGGAAACGATGATTAATATTTGGAAAATCAGTTATGTTATGAACTCCTTGCATCTAACAACACTCCAACTATCCATGTAGGGGGGGCTCAGGCCAAGATCTATCCTTAAAAGCTGGGAGTAATATGCAAAATGTTCCAAATCTCGACCAAATGCGCATAAACTATGCTGGGAGGAAATGACAAGCATTTGGGACCCATAGATGATTGGCAGTGACTTTAATTCAGTTTTGACGATTCAAGAGAATATGTCAAGGATGCGGTTTGATGTGCAAGCAATGTATGAATTAATCCAGGATATGGTAAGTGGGGCGGTGCTTGTCGATGCTGGTTTTTTTTTTTTTTTTGGCAGCATGTATACTTGGGCAACAATCATTAAGGACGGGGGCGCTTTTGGTTGAGATTTGATAGTGTTTGTGAGCATGGATTTGATGTGATGCCATCTGTCAAGGTTCATCACTCTCCTCTCTTACTCTTGTTGGAGGATGAGCAGGTGGACTATCCAACGCTCAAAATTTCAATGCATTGCATACCTACTCGTTTCCAATGGATGGGCCCAATTCTTCTCAACGGTCTAGAGTAATGTGATGAAAGGGGCCGATCAATTTTAATGGATAGACCCGATTAGGGGAGAGCAGCCAACCATGCACACATCCATGTTCAAATAAAACTCACATCCAACGGCCAAAAACACAAAGATTTAGCAAAAGATAGCGGTGGCCCCATGCCTAGTTGGGCTCATTGGGCCCAACACATTATTCGTGCATGGTTGGGACGAAATGCAAATTTGTCAATGGCCTTGATCAAGTGACTGTCATCACAAGATGGGCCCCACATTTGAGTTATTCAAAAGGAGATAGCGGGCCCCACATCTGATGGGATGAGTGAGGAATGGCTTCAATTGGTCAGATCAACCAAAGAGGTCGGCCACCATCGCAAATGGGGCCCGTGAACGCCGTGCAAGAAAATGGAGGGAGCCAGGTGATTACCTTGATTGAAGGGAAGATGAAGGAGGAGAGATAAAGGAAACGGCAAGCAAAATAACGAATAAAAGCAAGAAAATGGTGAAGAAAGTGGAGGTTGGCTAGCTGTTAAAGAAGGAGAGGGCGCTGCCGTTCGCGGCTAGTTTCCTCTGACATTCCGAATTGATGTTGACGGACGTCGGACGCGGATTTCCTGCGAAAGCGGAGACTAGGTGGGGCCGCCGTGATGTTTCCGATAAATCCACCCCATCCATCCGCATTATGAGCTCATTTTAGACAATTATACGATCCAATACTCAAGTGGGCCGAAAATGTGAGGATTGAACGTCCACAGTTGAAATATTCGTGGGGCCACAGAAGTTTTAAATCAGGCTAATATTTGTGTTTTCAGTTCATCAGTAGAAATGACATTATGAACGGTATTGATGGCATACAAACATCACTACTGTGGACCCAGGGAGGTTTTCAACGGTAAGAATTTCCCTACCCACCTTTTCCTTTTGTGCGGCCCACTCGAGTCTTGGATCCGGCTCATTTTTGGTACAATGTCCTAAAATGAGCTCACAAGGCGGATGGACGGGTAGATTTCTAGAAAACATCACGGTGGGCCCCACCTAGGTTCCCAGCGCAGGAACTTCCTGCTTGATTATTTCGAAAAAAAAAAAAAAGTAAGGAAAGAGAATTAGAAAAAAGGTTAGAAAATTAAAAAAAAATAGAAAAACAAAAAAAAAATCAAAAGAAATTTAGTAAACAAAACTCAGAGAAATTCAAAAGATTAGAATAAAAACTTGGAAAAAATAGAAAAAATAGAAAATTTTAGAAAAAAAAAAAATTTTTAATAGAAAATCCTTAGAGAAAATCAAAAAAGGAATTAACAATTCATAAAAAGGAGGAAAACTTAGAAAAATTAAAATAAAATAAAATAGAAAAAAAAGAAAAAATAAAAATTCTAGAAAACTCAGAAAACAAAATATGAAGGAGAACTTAGAAAACTTGCCTGATAAAGTGATGAGGATCATAGACCCACAACTGCTCTCAGAAGACAGAGAGAACGACACCCCATTGCAAGAAGTAAGATGCTGGAGTGCTCATCTTCTGTGGTCAAAATTGGCATCGCATGTTCTGTAGACTCTCCAAATGAGCAGATGCAATTGGCATCGCATGTTCTGTAGACTCTCCAAATGAGCAGATCCAATGCAATTAGGGACTTACATCTCGGGGTTGGGATTCATCAAGATCAGCATAATGGGGAACGATTGTTGGCCCAAAGGTTCATCTTATGATTCTTTTCTTAGTTATTATTAAAAGCTACTTAAAAGTGCGGGTTCAGATGCACATCCCGATTAAGCAAGTTTTTATGCATCCGTCGGCTGTCCCGGTCCCCTCCCTTTGGATGAGGTAACATGGTGTTTCGTTGTGTTTTTGTCTTCTTTGTTGCTTTGGTTATGAGTTATAAAATTACTAGTGTTCCCAATTTTCAGCCAAATAAAAAAAAAAAAAATGAGAACAGAAAAATAAAGGAAATGAAAGAGAAAAAGAAGATACCATTTTGCATTCTTTATCTCCTAGAGATGCTTGCAAAAGGACTGTATTGTCACATATTGATCTGCCTCAATTTTGGGTTTATGCACCAAAATGAATCTGCCTCAATTTTGGGTTCATGCGCTAAAAAGATAGGCAAAATGAATAGATGAATGGATGGATGGCAAAGATAAAACACATACATCACGGTAGGCCCTACAGTCAAGTTACCAGGGACCGGGTGTCGAGGCAATCCGCACCTAGCACATAAGGGGGGTGCTGTTCGGTGTCTATCTATGAATAGACAGGTGAATATAACAGTGGGCGTCTCCGAACTAGGCCAAGTTGATTCATTTAGAACAGTCTCAAGGAAACTTGGTAACAGGCCAGGCTTGGCCTGGACTCCGAGAGACTTGTCAAATTGACTCGATGGCTCGGTCGACTCCGCAGGCATTGGCACGACTGGAACTAGGGTCACTTGCCATAAATGTAAGGATTTCAGGAGCGAGACTCAAACCCCAGCCCCACGGTCCCACCCAAGTAAATCAACCTTAACTGAGGCATCAGTGCTCACATTGATTTGAAGTAACATTTTATATTGCTCACAGTCTTGCTATTTATAATAATCAACAGCTAATTTTCACTCTCTAATAATTAAATAGTGTCGAGTCACCCAAACCAATCTGAATATCATGACAGGTTTTTAACTATGGTTTAATCTAAACTAAGAAATAACCAACTAACAGAACATTGAATGTCACGCATAATATCTCAAGCAATAGGTTTTCTTTTTCTTTTCTTTCTTTTCTTTTTGGCACACGGACGCGAACATTGGTTGCCCTCTTCAAAAGAGAGATGTGCAAAGGCAATCATTTCCAAGCCAATTGGAGTCGAGTTCTGAAAATGTGCAATGAAGATGCATCCCACCGAGACAACAATGCAAAAACGACCACAGCTGAAAGTCATTTCAACATATACAACCCAAAGAAAATCCAACTTTCAGTCCTATTCCTTGAAGAGTTGGTTATCTCAGATTTCCAAAATCGTTGTAGAAACCGAAACCAGAGGCGCATGTTTTGATTTCTTTCCCCATCTTAAATAGTCAACTAAGTTCTTGTCATGGCTTGTAGTGGAAACGAGACCTGTCTACAAACTCCTGTAATCAATAACAGTGACTTCATCTTCTGGGGCATCGAGATCTTGATAACTGCACCCAAATTACAGAAAACAATCAAACACTGGAGCAAAAGGTTGAAAGAATCAGAGACATTTATTTAGTCAAGAACAGCTATCAGTAATCGAAGAAAGACCTTTGAATTACATTAAGAAATCTAGGTATGGTTTAGCTAGGAAAGACGGTACTTGAAAGCAATCATTAAACAGGTGAAGCACCCACCAAAAAACAGATCTAAACTCTGAAGCCTAAAATAATTAGTTAAAGAGGATTTCATAAATGTCTTGCACCGAGCACAGTCATTCCTTAACAAGTTGAGAACACACGCACGAGTAAAAATGCAAGCGTCAAACAATGGTGGGTTGATTCCAATGTCAGAGGCCTTAAGAAAGTGGAAGGTATGGTTGAGCAGGAAGTTGCAGAAGTAGAGGACAATCAGCAACTTAGTCAAGATGTTCAAAAACTAGGTCAACTTAAAAATTCAGGCCCTGTTGGATAGACACCTTAAAATGAATTGTGACCAATTTTAGTTCACAGTAATTATGTATTAGAGATCTCAGTTTTTAATACATAACTAATATGATGAACTCCCTGTTGGATAGACACCTTAAAATGAATTGTGACCAATTTTAGTTCACAGTAATTATGTATTAGAGATCTCAGTTTTTAATACATAACTAATATGATGAACTCATTATGTATTAGAGACCAAGATCTCTAATACATTAGACTAAAATGAGATAAACTCATTTTTAGGCGTCTGACGAACAGGGCCTCAACATTTGACTCAATCAAGGAAATAACATACTTAAGATGATCAAGAGGCTCCGATCTTTTTTTAATGAATAACGGCAATTTTATTAAAAATAAATAAAAAGAATAAAGCAATTAGACATTCAAGGATAAGCCTGACAGAAAGGTATGGCCACATGTGATAGCAATCGAGTCCCAGCCCACACATGCAGAAGAGAACAAAAAGTGGACCCCACCTGATCACGTGTGACAGGATTTTCAAAATCAGTTTGTAATAAAACTTCTTGTGTGTTTGAGTGCGTACAGCTGTATTTGTAAATGCGCATCTGTATTATAATAGACAACCATATGGCTACAAAGACTGTTCAGAACTCAAGCGCAGTCTCTCCTTGTGATTCCTTCCTGCCTGTGATTCTCTTATAAATTTGTAGATGAGTTTCTGGCTTCAGCATCTGGTAAGTAAATCCCTAATTCCTGAAATTAGGATCTATATGATGCCAGTTCCATTAGATAAGTACTGTAAAAATTTGTAGTTGGGATTGGCATTTGAAATCAGGCCAAGACAAGTTAATTTCAATCCATTGATTCGTAACCCTTTTTAACATTCAAACCATAAACAGATTTCGGTCATTATTCCTTTGGGAACAACACTAACCTCCGAATGCGTCTAGGATCCTGACGGAATGCTGGAGATACAGCAAGGATTGGTGCCGGACCGCCAACTTGAGGGCCAGACCTCCCTTTCCTACCACGTGGACCACCATTGCCTTCGTAAGGAGCCGGTCCACCCTGCTCCCTCAACATGCGCATAGCAACTTCAGGGGGAGCTGGAACAAAAGGTCCCAGTGGCCTGCAAAACATGCAATGAAAATAACATTTGGCAATAGCTAAAATACAAGTTAAGATATGCCCAAGGAAAATATGGAACCAAACAAACAGTCAACCTACCCAGCACCAGGTACAGGCATCAATACAGGCGGAGGAGGTATATCTGAGGCGAAGGGGGGAGCGCCGCGCATGCCTTGTCCACCATAAGCATCGTAAATTGTATCATCAGGATTCCCCCCTTCCAGTCCACCAGTGTTGGACTGCAAATCACGAGATGGTGAGTTCTCATTCCTATCATACCTGTCTTCGTCATTTACTCTATCAACCCTTTCATGGTCCCTACGGTTGCCACGATCATCTCTCAAGCGGTTATCTGAACCTGGTCTACGCCGCTGTGCCTTGTCCCTCTGCAACAAAACAGAACAATATTTCGATAACTAATCAAAGCACATGCTTAATGTATACATGCATCTATCCTGATTTTGGAAAATGATATCATGCACCAATCTGTGTCACTCTCTAGCCTGGTAACTAGAATATAGAAAATAGGCATTGATGAGATTGCAGGAGCTCATGAACCAAGTACTGATGGGCGAAACAAATCGACAAACATAACTTCTATTTATAGTTATCACAAGTAATGAGCATTCCCAAAGAAAGCATGATTCTTATGGCATTCTCCAAACCCATGATAGATTAAGTACAATCAATATAATGGTTGTTATGATCGATAACAGGCAAAATTTATTTCTTCAATCTGACCACAGATTTTTCATGGAAACATAAATAATATTTATTTGTTGATGAACATTTATTCGTTAAAATTTAAAAAGGTTTAAAACTAGGAATATCCCATACCAAAAGAAATTCATTCACCAAGACTTTAAAGGAAATTGACAAACGACACCATTGTGGCCTTTATATCAAGATTGCAAATCAATGGGTAGGACTTCCAAATTATTAATTATGATTAATAGAATTATTTTTGCACATGCAGTGCACGTGGAGAGAGGAAGTGGTTTGCAAGACATTGGCAAGGGGAACATCAGAAGTTTAAAAAAGTAGGTTTCTTTCAGATGGTTTGCTCAATAAATCCTCACCTATTGTTGCGGCATAATTTCAACCCCTCGACAATTTCTTTTAAATATTGATCGTCCCCATGAGCATTATTTTGTGAGAAATTTATAGATTATTTAGGTTCTTCTAACCTTGGAGATATTCGAAGAAACAATCACCACCATATCTCATCAGATCAGCGGTTTGGATCGCCAAATATGACCCCAGATCCAACATATATAATCCCTATTTATCTGATAATAACTGGGTCATAGTTTAGCACACCTCTTCTTTCAGTGTGGTTTAATGCAGAGTTTTACCCTAAATCACCTATATGCTCTCCCTTTAGTTTAAACGCCCATTTCATGCCCTTTTCAACTGTGTAGCTTAATCACCTCAAATAACTAATTGCAAGAAAGTTTTGCACCAAGCTATTCGCATTATATAAAGTAGACAACATTTAAAATTATGTTAAACATATTTAAAATAGGGAAATGCTCACACACAACTAGTTGCCTAATTTAATTACTAATTAATGTTAATAAATGTTGTCTCTGAAAAAGTTATTTCAAAGAGGACTTGTTGGCTTGGTTGGGCTCCACTGTGGTGTTAATGTGAAATCCACCCCAACCATCAGGTGAATCACCCCATATTTGTCACATCTCACTGTAGCTATGATATCAAGTCAGACCGAAGTTAATTCCTTTCATGAGTCAAATACTAATCAAATTATGTAATTAATTCCTTTACACTGATGATTAGCATAAAGGAACTGGAATAGCAACTCAGATTGTATGTACAAACTAGCTAAGAAAAGACCAATACTGGCAAGTTCAGGAAATGAAACAATTTCGTATTAATCCTAACATTTCTGCAGGCTGCATGGACAGCGATTTCCTTCTCTGCAGTAAAATAATCAATGATATACTACCATCAGTTCCAACTTCAGATGCCAGTATTGATTGCTGAATCATAAAATGATTCATACCAGTACAGATTGCTGCATGAATACAGATAGCATGCATCCAAAAACTTAATACAGAGAAATGCACATCCAAAGGCATTCATGAATCATACCGGTACTGATTGCTGCATCACAGGCGTCCCACCAGGTGCATCTGCATCGCTGCAATGAGAACAAGAATAATCAACAAAGTGTTCAAACAAATCCATCAGAACATTTGAAAGAAGCTACCGACACCTATACTTACTTCATATAGTTTTGGAAGTAC
This sequence comes from Liriodendron chinense, assembly GCA_003013855.2. NCBI lineage: Eukaryota > Viridiplantae > Streptophyta > Magnoliopsida > Magnoliales > Magnoliaceae > Liriodendron > Liriodendron chinense. The sequence goes on from PVNU02002090.1 coordinate 21,574, forward strand.
AGATCCTCCCGCACCTTCGAAGTCAGCTCCAACACAAGCTCAGGGTGCTTCAGTCTCAGATGCTTATGCACGAACTCAGCAGCATGGAAGAGTTTTGTGCAGCCCTTTGCTCCACAGCCATACTTCCACCCATACTTCTCGTCCCTTATCTTCCTGACATATGGATCCAAACCTTCAACAGCAGCTGCATCTATCTTCTCCTTGGCTGTCATTTTTTCCAAGGGATCCTGACCATGTAACCTTACTTGCCAGAATGAGTCAAGCTTCTTTTCCCACTCAGCCCCACCATTATTTGTTTCATCATAACCCTTGCCCTCTGCTCTCACATGCCGAGGACCCTTTGCTTCATTTGTCTCAGACATGCCATAGTAGTCTAAACCATGGATGCGCCATAGGTAAGTAATCAGCGTATCAAGTAACTCAACGCCCTCAAGACCCCTGACAGCGCTTAAACCTCGTATGATTATAAGAGGGCCCATAGATCCACTATGAGGTTTCTCCCCTTCCGGTTTGTCTTGATCCATGCTGCACAGGACATTGTCCTCGATGCCCTTTTCTTTGTCAAGCTTACGTATAAGCGCCTGTGCTAGTTGAATGTCAGCTTGGATTCGCCTGGGATCAGCACTCACAGGGTGAGCCCTGGGAGCGGATGAAAGGAGGTCACTTTCTTTTGCTGGACCCCTTCCATGTCTTCTTCGTTTACCACCAATATCTGCTTCGTCCTCAGAGTTTGGCTCGCTTCCCTGTCCTGATTTTATCGATGACGATGCAATAAAACCGGGACCTCTGCATCTCAAAAATGGAAAGAAATTGGAAACATGACTCTGGATCATCAAACAGATTAACTACACAAAAGAAGACATCTTACATATCCAGCTCTCCGCTATGTAAATCTAACAAGAACTCCTTCGCAACTGCCCGAGCATGTTCGTTCCTCCTAAAAGAAGGCCACACAAATACAACAAAAAATAAGTATATAATGGAAAAGAAAATATAAACGAGCAATAGATCTCTCCATGAAAAGTCCCATCAAGAACAACTATTCCTCTTTTTAAAAGAACACTGGCAGGAAACATCAGGTGAACTGGTTACTCAAGTGAAAAGGACATTCACCAAGCCCTTATCAATGTCCATTAACTTATTCAGCCTTACCGTTTTCATTTGTCCTTCAAATATGTAAACCAGCAGAGCTCACCTTTCTATGACTGTGACCAAGTTTGTTGGATGATACTTGTCTTTGAGCCTATATCAAGAAAACAAGTCAGCTACCATAAAAAACACATCAAAAGAAAAAGATTTAAGTATGAGGGGAAAAAGAAACCAGTACCATTCTTCATCCTTATGAGCATCAAAAAAGGCACGTTTCTGGGTTGTAATATACTCTGACCGGTACTCCTCATACCTGTGATTGCAAGCATGTTTTAGTCGATGTGAAAAGAATATATAACAACAACATCATTAAGGTGAATGTATGCAGTGCAGCATTCATGATGTTAACAGAGTTTTAAGCATTTTCTAAGAAGCACCTGCGCTCAGCTTCAGCTGGCAGTATATCATCTTCAAGCTCCTGAATGAATTGCTTGTATGACATCAAGCCTTCCCTGAAATGATTCAGATACTTTGTCAACTTACTACAAAAGAATTTATATTGTTTTCTGCTTGGCACCTTGCCACTGACGTCAAAAGTATTTTCTCCTTGTGATAAAATGAAAAATTCAAAGCATAACACATACATACATACAAATGTACATATACAATATACATACATATTTATATTGGGGTTGGGGGTTGGGGGGGGGCGCAATCATCTACTGTAATGTGTGGCACACCATAGAAAACAATGGAAAGCTACTGTGACACAAACATGCACATGCAAACACACAATGCCGTGAATCAGCCCCATCCATGAGATTCAGGTGGGCCACACCACACACGCACGCACGCACAATGCTAACGGATCCACCTTCATGGGGACATTAGCAACACCCCCAAAGCTCTTAATTGGCATGTGGCTTGGCCAATCATTGATTCAAGCATGCAAATAGGTGCAAGCCACTGCACAAAAATCATGTCCTTACAATGATCCTAACCATCTGATCAAGTCAAGAATGGGCGGAGAAAAAATATAGGTGAACTCATCATCTTGAAACATCTAATCAGATGGGCCCACTATGGATTGCATATGATTCCAAAGAAGCATTTTGTTTTGGCAATGTTAACCATACAGTCTATGATTATATAAATAAACTAATATCAACATCACATGCATATAAGCATGGAAGTTCCAGAGAAAGGATTTTTTTCGAGCGAGTTTTCTGAAAAGGGTAGCGACCGATCCTTGGTTGATAGCAGAGGAGAGAACACGTAACGGAGAAAAGCTTCTGCATACAAACCCTGCTGGTAATGGTTCTGTGGGAGCGGTATCGGAACGGGATAAAGGCAAAGGCAAGCAGCTGGAGTGGCGAGAAAAAGATTTGGCAATAGGTAATGATTCCTTCGCGGTTGGGAAAGGAGGAGATCGAGAGGGATGGCAAACGGTTACCTATAAGAGGACGACCAACAGGGAAGCTCGCAGAAGAGGGAAGAAGTTGCTCTCGGAATACCCAACACTGTTCGTAGAGTCGTTTCCGCAAGGATGGTTACCAGTCAACTTCAAAAGGGTTTTCAGAAGCTTTGGATTGGTTATGGAGACGGTGGTGCCGATAGATCAAACTTCTAATACCCCACGGGGTTTTGCTTTTGTTAGAATGAGCTCTATTGAGGAGCTGGAGAATGCAGCACTCCAACTGAATGGGGAGAGCTTCGGAGGGATCAAGCTGAAAGTCCAGAAAGCTAAGTACGGCCCAGAGAAACATAACAAAGAACAGAAGTTTGCGAAGAAACCTGGAATCCTGCAAACAGCAGGAAGTGCTTGTGAGGGTTTGCACAGAGAAAGAAGTTTCAGAGGGGGTGTCGACTCCTAGGCAACCGAAGTGGACTGTAGGAGATAAATCTTTTAGGGATGTCGTATCTTCTCCATCGGATCAGGCAATCAAACACCAACAGAGGTTATCGAACCAGGAAGAAAGGTGGATATGGACGGGTAGATCGGTTGAAGGCCCAATGGTGTCGGTACATGAAAAGGTGTTACAGGAATCCATTTCTTCTTTCGACTCCAGCCTTGTTGCTAGGGATAAATCAGAGCTTTTGGACGAAATGGTGGCTGATTGGTTTGCTGGGAACTGCAAGGGGGTGGATGTTGAGGACATCGTTGTTAAAGAGGTTCCATTTAGAAATGGTGCTCATATCCTTTGCAAGTAAAAAACAAGCAGAAAAGGCTTATGAGATCTGCAGGGAGGCGCAAAATGATACGTTTTGGGGATTACGAAAATGGGAAGAATGGTCAGTCTTTGGCTGGGAGGAAAACTGGTTTCAATTTGGGAACATACCGCTCGAGCTTTGGCTGGATGATATTATCAGAGAACTAGGAGCGTGCATTGGACAGGTGGTGGAAATGGACAAAGCTACAGAAGAGATCGGAGATCTCTCCTATGCCAGGGTAAAGATCAGGAAGAAAAAGCATGTTCACGCGCAGAAACAGATATCGCTAAAGGTAGGTGAAGTGGAAATTGCTATTGCAGTGATGCAGGAGAAGGCAGGGTTTCAGCTCGAAGCAGGAAAGCGTCGGTATGTGTCAGTCGAAGACGGGACCAGCGAAGGTGTACAATCTCCATTCTCTCGCGATGGTCCGGAAGTGTTTCCTGTGTGTTGTCAAGAGAAGACTGGCTACGCACAAGGAGAAGCAGCAGAAAATCCTTCCGATGTGACCTGTGGTGATGTGTCTCCTATTCTTGTGACAGGTGTCGCACGATCGAAGTCTTCTGCAGGTCTCAGTTTGCTGGAAAAGGAGGAGACGACTGTCCTCTCTGGCTTGCAGAACACAGAAGCTTTACAAATTTCGAAAATGAGGGATGAGGGTTTCATTCTACAGATGCCACATGGCGATGTAATTAATGGGAGTGACACTGCGTCTGACTCCGGTTTACATACGGTTTCTATCTCAGACGTGCGTGCGAACCGTGTGGAATATGAATCTGTCTTCGTCACTGCTGCTCGTGTGGCGATTTTTTCGCACGTGACAAACTTTTTTAATCGTCACATGTGAGCGAGTAAGGTGTTCGACCCGCTTCGATGTAATACGTCTAACAAAGCGCCCCTATCTGAACAAGTGCGGATGGGTTTTCTCTGCGAGCAGAGAAACGAGGCTGCGGTTTCAGTGATAAAGCCGTGCACGGAAAGGTCCTAGGAAATTCTTCATCTCAGCAATGATAAAGGTGATTTCGTGTCCTACCAGATGGCCCTCACGGAAGATGTTGAAGAGGGTCTCTTCTTACCTGGAGGTGTGGCAGTCCCAAATGAAGCGGCCCCAAAAGATAGCGAAGTCTTTGAGGGTGGGATTAGCGAAAGCCAGGTTCTGATGTTGGAATTAGATGAGGCACAAGTCTTAAGCCCGTTGGCGGTAATCAAAGAGGATAGAGAACTGGAAAAGATAAGCTCGGCCTTGAAGTCCACGGGGGACAGGTCGGGTAGAGGGCGAAGTTCAAGAAGAGGAAAAGGTAAGAAGTTGTCGATGGCTCAGGGAATGATAAAGATTAAGAAGATGGCCAAAGAGATTGCTCAGCTGGTGGGGGTGTCTTTTGGAGATAATCCTGGGGATTATGCGGCCTTATTTCAGTGGGTGGAAGATAGAGGTCGTCAACAGATCGATAAGGGTCTTGGGCAGTTAGAAGTAGAACCTGTTTGTGGGGAGATGGACGTGAGACCGGGTCTAACTGAGGCGTCTTCGCAGTAGGCAAAGGCCTTTGTAGAAGCTGGGTTTTTATTGGTTTCTCTATGAAGATCGTTAGTTGGAACGTGCGTGGGCTGGGATGCCCCCAAAAACAGTTACAAATTAGGGACTTATGCAAAAGATACAAAGCGCAGCTGGTGGCATTTCAGGAAACTAAACTGCAGGGGGTGGACAGAATCTTGGTTGATTCTTTGTGGGGAGGGCAGAATAAAGCTTGGGAGTCGTTAGATGCTATCGACTCCTCAGGGGGAATATTGGTCGTTTGGAACACGCAGATTTGGAGAATCTTGGACTGCTTCAAGGGTCAATTCTCTTTGTCGTTGTTGCTGTCGGATTCCTCCACGGGATTTACTTGGGCTCTCTCGGTGGTTTATGGTCCTAACAAACCATTCCTACGGCAGATGTTTTGGGCTGAGCTAGATGTAGGCAAGAGTAAGTGGCCAAACCCGTGGTGCGTTGTAGGAGATTTTAACATAGTCAGATTTCCATATGAAAAATCTAATGGTGGCAAAATTAATCGGAGTATGCGGGAATTTTCGGATTGGATAGCTAGAAACGACCTGGTAGATTTGCCAATGGGGGTAGTAAGGTTTACTTGGTCAAACAGACAAGCTCACCCTATTCAGTCCAAGATAGATTTCTTCTCTTGACAGAGTTCTTGGACAAGTTCCCTCTGGTGCATCAAAGGGGACTCCCGAGACTTATGTCTGATCATTGCCCAGTTTTATTGGAGGCAGACAAGGAGGATTGGGGTCCAAGGCCGTTTAGATTCGAATTCTCATGGCTAGAAGTGGAGGGTTTTCCGGAGCTTATTAAAGAATGGTAGGCGTCTTTCTCGGATCGAGGGGAAGCAAGCTTTAACTTATTCCAGAAATTGAAACTCTTAAAAGGCAAGATCAATGTGTGGAAAAAAAAAATTCTAAGAGTTCGGGATAAGGAATATTCGGCCATTTTAGTAGAAATTCAGACCCTAGATTTAGAGGAAGATAGAGCTTGGAAGGAAGTCTACTCAGTTAAGTACAATGCAAGATTGAGAGAAGATGAGATTAAATGAAGGCAACGGTCAAGGGCTTTATGGTTGAAAGAGGGTGACAAGAACACCAAGTTTTTCCACAACATGGCAAGTGTTCGTGCAAGAGTAAATAAAATCATGGCAATTATGGTGGAAGGAGAAAGACTAGAAGGGAAGTCTAAAGTTTGTGGTGCAATAGTTAATTTCTACAAAGAGCTATTAAAAAGTGAGGTTTGGAACCGGCCGAAGCTAGACAACCTATCTTTCGATCCAATATCAAGGGAAGCGGCAAATAATTTGGAAAAGCCTTTTTTGGAGGAAGAGATTATAACCACAATTAGAGATTTCGGGAGTGAAAAGACGCCGGAGCCAGATGGTTTTCCAATCTTATTCTTTCAAAAGTTTTGAGAGGTTGTGAAAAAGGAAGTGGTGGCTTTTATTAACGAATCTTTTCTCGCAGGTAAAATTTCCCCAGAGTTAGGTGCCACGTTCATAACGTTGATACCTAAGAAAGAAGGTGCGGCTAGCTTAAAGGACTACAGGCTGAAAAGTCTTTTGGGTGGGCTGTATAAAATTTTGGCTAAGATCTTAGCGTCGAGATTCAAAGAAGCAATTGGTAGTGTGATATCTAAATCTCAAAGGGCGTTCGTATCGGGGAGGCAAATTGCGGATAGCATGTTAGTGGCACATGAAAGCATAGATGCGTGCCATAAGAGAAAGGAAAGAGGGGTAGTTTGCAAGCTGGACATCGAAAAGGCGTATGATCATGTCGATTGGAACTTTCTAGATTACATGCTTAGTTGCTTGGGTTGTGGAGAAAGATGGCGTTCTTGGATTCGTGAGTGCGTTCAATCAGCAAAGTTTTCAATTTTGGTTAACGGCTCTCCTAACGGTTTCTTTGTGGCTTCTAGAGGTTTGCGACAAGGAGATCCGTTATCTCCTTATTTATTTGTTGTTGTTATGGAAGCTTTGAGTAGAATGATCGATAGAGGGGCGAAGGAAAAGGCCGTGAGGGGTTTTCGACTGACCCATCTTTTATATACGGACGATATGCTTTTGCTTTGTGAGGCAGAGGAAGACTTAGTGGAGAATTTGCGGTTGATTCTAGTATGTTTTGAAGTTGTATTGGGGCTTAGAATTAATATTGATAAGAGCGAATTATTGGGAGTGGGAATAGCTAAGGAGGAAGTGGACTACTTCGCAGATTTGTTTGGTTGTAAGCCATCCACTTATCTTGGGTTACCTCTGTCTATAGGGAAGCCCCCAAAATGTGTTTGGGATAAGGTGCTAGAGAGTTTTCAGAAAAAACTTTCGCAATAGAGGACTAGAACTCTTTCTTTAGGGGGGAGGCTCACTCTCATCAAGGCAACAATGTCTAATTTACCAATTTACTACATGTCTTTATTCAAGTGTCCAAAATCAATAGCTGAGAAATTAGAGAAAATTAGAAGAGACTTCCTGTGGAAGGGAGTGGAAGATAAACACAAGTTTCATCTTATGAAGTGGAACGAGGTATGCAAGCCAAAGGATCAAGGGGGTGCGGGATTGCAGAAGTTGGAGAAAATTAACGATGCTTTGATAGGTAAATGGGTTTCGAGGTTCGGAATGGAAGAAGATTCTCTCTGGAGGGAGGTAGTGAGGAGGAAGTATGGGGTGGACAAGGGGGGATGGTGGATTCGATCCACTTCTCTTTATAGGTCCTACTCGATATAGAAAGGGGTATCCCGTATTCGGAACAAGGTGTGGAAAGGAATTTGTTTCTCTTTAGGTAATGGTTCGAAGATCAAGTTTTGGAAGGATCTATGGTTGGGAGAGCAGTCTTTGGGGGAGATTTTCCCATTGGTGGCTAGGTTGGTTCCAGGGCTGGGGACAGTGGTGGCTAGCTATTTCTCAATTCTTGGTGATGAGGTGATTTAGGCCCCGCCATGTAAGAGAAATTTAAACGAGGAAGAGGTTGTTGATTTTGTAAATATGTTGTCCGCTCTTACTCCCGTGAGGCCGGTGTTAGGTGAGTCGGACTCACTGGTGTGGACGAAAGAGAGTTCCAGCAAATTTTCGGTTAAATCCTTTTATAAGATGTTGGAGGGCGGTGATTCTAGTGGTGGGAGTTGTCCAACAGCTTTTGTGTGGCGCTATGGAGCACCCTCAAGGGTAGCGGCATTCGCATGGCTGACAACTTCAGGAAAAGGAACATGATTCTTCCCAATGTCTGTTTGATGTGCATGCGGGATGAGGAGTCAGTGGATCACCTTTTCATCAATTGTGCGTTTGCGACTCGGTTGTGGCAAAAGTTTTTAAACCTTTCTGGTGTATTGTGGGCCTTGCCATCCTCCATCGGCCAATTTTTTCTCCCATGGCATGATGGTATGCATTCGAGTGTGGTTAGAAAAGTTTGGTGTCTCGCGATGTTGGCTGGGCTTTGGTCCCTTTGGCGAGAAAGGAATAACAGATGCTTCAGGAATCGGGCGAGGCAAGTAGACGAAGTCTTTCGGCAAGCGAAAGGGCATGTTTTTTATTGGGCAAGAGCCTCGAGAGTGGTACTTCGGTTCCCAGATAGATGGGCCGTTTTGTAAAGGCCTTCAAGTCCTTTGTATAGTTGTTGTTCCTCTTGTTTGGCTTCGGCCCCTTTTTTTTCTTTTCAATAAATTTTTTCATTGTCTCAAAAAAAAAAAAAAAAAAAAAAAAAAAAAATCACATGCATATGTGTATGTATCCATAATAAGAATGTAGATGAAAGTAATGCAAATGAACTTTTGAGACGTAATCAATGCAAACCATACCAAAAAAAAAAAAAAAAAAAGGCTTACAACATTACACATACTGTGTACAAAATAATACATTACTTATCATTATAGCATAAAAGTACGAGGAGTGTGTGGGTGTGCATATGAGAATTCAGTAAGTTCGATATGAAGGGCTTATCTTCATGGAGAGAGATACCCAGAAAAACAGAGAAGCAAAATCTCTAATTCAGTTCATGCCAGCAAAGAAAGCTGCTTCCACACTTCACTTAAACTTCTACCAGATCCTGACTTTCTGTTTCTGCTCATCAATTTCAAGCTCAATTTCTGATTTCATGGATTTGATATAGAAAGGGATTCATGGGCCTCACTTTTCATCTCATTATCCAATGTTCATACTCTTAGAGATACTCCAGTGGAAAGAAGCCACATATGCAAAAATAGCACACTGATCTGGAAGCTAAGCAGCCAACGGTTTTCAACTTGTTACTCAGCAAACTTCATCACCTTAAACACTCCATGTTCAGAACTAATCATAGGCCTCTTCAATGATATTAGTATCAAACTGAATGAATTAAGTTGTGAGAAGGGCTTCTGGTAGCCAAGAAATCCACTGTTGTAAGGGGCTTTCCATCAGCTGGACAACCCCCAGCGACAGTGAAATTTCCAGCTGCCGAAAGTGCCATATCAAAGGCTTTTGGTTCTTCCTGCTGCTGCTGCTGCTGCTGCTGCTGTCCTAGTGTCCCTCTTTCCAAAATGTTGGTAGTTGGTCTTCCATGGAAAATATATTCCGCACCGCAAATGGAGAATTAGATTAGCTCATCACCGTCATATGCAATGATAGTATAATGGGATGTTACTATTTGTATTCATTTGCTCTATCACGACTGAGGATCACCAGCATGTGCTGCCCCATGCAGCCCAGAGGTATAGATGGCGAGATGATAGGAACCATCTATCCTCTGGGCACTCCTTTTGAGTGGAGTAAGATCCAATAACTACACTGAATGATGACCTGACCATCGATTTGTGGAGTTGAATGTGATCCATCAGAATTTTCCTTTCCACGGTCCAAATACACCAACACATACTGTTGGTCAGAATCATTCATTCAGCATAAGTTTATTACCATGGCCCGTCTAAGATAGCACCTAGAACATGGACAGTTCTGATCACTCTTTACATGAGGGCCCCAATGGGGCAACACATGCTCCTTATATGGAGTCATAAGATAGGTAAAATGGACTGTCATGATCGAGAGCACAGTCGAAAAGTGCATACGTCACATCAAGTGTCTAGCCTATGAATAAACACAAAAGGAAGCTTAAAGAATAAAATGGATTCTACTAGGTTTTTTGGTACATCAAGGACAACTTGAAGAAAGCAAGTTGTTATGTGTCCGCTATAGAAATTGAATGGCCCTATTATATTCCTGTTAAGAAATTGAGGGAACCAGTATTTACTCCCAGCCTGATTGATATGTGCACCCTTTCTTTTCTACTTTTGCCTGTTCTTTCTACTTTTATTAACAAAAGTAGAAAAGAAAGGGTGAATGCCAATCCATCGACGCAGGTGTCAATATCAGTTCCCTTCATACAAAATCTTTGTTACCTAATGCTTGCTAAGGTGGCAATTGTATTTGCACGTCAACTTTGAACCCTAGAAGCAAAATTCCTTTTTTCCCCGGAAACCCATTTTTTTCTTAAAATTTCCCCTTTCCTATATCAACCAAGTGACCAATTGCCTAATTGATGCCATTTGGGTAGAAAGACAAAAAGAAGAAGATGAGATTCTTGAAGCCATCAAGGCCCTAGGGAGAGACAAAGCCCCGGGCCGGATGATTATCCTATGGCCTTCTTTCAAATCTTTTGGGACCTCATCAAAGTCGACTTGGCCGCATTTGTATCAGAATTACCTTCTTTCAAATCTTTTGGGACCTCATCAAAGTTGAATTGGTTGCATTTGTATCAGAATTCCTCTATCATGACCGCTGTCCAAGGATCTTGAGGTATCATTTATTGTACTGATTTACAAGAGCTAAGACTTCACCATACTATTGGCAAATTAGTTTAATTGGCAGCCCATAAAAATTCTGGCCAAAATCCTTGCATTAAGATTTTTTTTAAGCAAATAACTATAAATTCAATTAAAGAAAAGATCCGATGATCAAAGAAACAGCTCAAAAAAGCAAGGAAAACCAACCGATGAACTCAGAAGGAAAGCCCAGGCCGACCCCACCCCCCTTTTAGATGAAATGTCTACCACAGGAGTGGGTGCTACTCTGTTGGATAAAACCACTCCGTTTCGATTTCATAAGTTCACAAGCCCTTCCATCTCGTCAATGACGCTGCCCAATCAAGAATCACCCCTTAATTTTCTCAATCAGGGACTTTAAACTCTGAAGAGATTTGAACATCCTGTTGTTTCTTTCTTTCCAGATCTCCCAACAAAACGGCAAAAGGGACCAAGTTGCACAACAACTTGCGATCTCCCAAGCCTAGGCTGTTGCTCCACCTAATGAACTCCTCTTCCAAAGACAAGCTTCTGACCCTGGATGTCTTGAATACTTTCAAAAGGATAATCCAAACCATTTCCACCACCAGACTGAAGAATCAGATGGTCACAGGATTCTTCATTGGCTTTACACATAATACACCTGTTTGGGATGCACATACCACGCCTTTGCAATTTGTCAATCATCAATATGAATATGGACGACAAATTACGTATGGTTCACATGTCTTGAAGCAGTGTCGGGATTGAGGGTTAACATTGCAATGAGGAAAATGTCAGGGATTAGAATTCAGGAGGAGATGGGGCAACTAGCTGGAGTGTTCGGGCACAGAGTAGGTTCTTTTCCCTCCACTTACCTATGCCTCCCTTTGAGTATCTTTCTTTTTCTTTTTTCTTTTTTTTTTTTGAAAGCTAACGAAATTTTTATTAGAAGCCACCAAAAGCGGGAAAAGAATGAACAAAACAGCAAAAGGGGAGAACTAAATGCCCAATAGAGCACAAATAACACAAGGATCCAAATCCTTCATCCCCACAGCCCATTCAAAAGCCCAAGACAGCTTTACAGCAAGTTCCCTCCATGGAATCCATCTTGTTTTCGAAGCACCTCCTGTTTCTTTCCATTCAAATCGCCCAAAAGGTAGCCATGGCCACCAAGTGCCAGACAGCCTTGCCTTCTTTTCCAAAGCCGCCTGCATCCCAAGAAGCTAGAAAGGAGTGCATGGAAGCCGGCATGACCCAGCTGACATTCAACCTAGTTAGGAAAGAAACCCATATCTTCCTGGCGAATGGACAAAGAATAAACAGGTGATCCACCGACTTTGCATCCGTCATACATAGAAGACAAATGTTTGGAAGCATCATTCCTCTTTTGCAAAGATTGTCCACGGTTAAGATTTTGTTCCTTCCTACCAACCACACAAACGCAGAAACTTTTGGAGGAGCGCCATACTTCCAAAACCCGTAGTTGAACGATGGAGCCGTGGTAGAAGTAGATAAATTCTTATAGAAGGATTTGACCGAAAAGCACCCAAATTTCTGGTCCCTCCAAATCAGCGAGTCTCCCTCCTCATCAGCTATGTTGGTGGACTCCGGCTTGTCCAAAAGACTGATGAACACTTCAACTTCCTCGTCGCTCAGACCCCTGTGACAAAGAGGCACCCACACCACATCCCCCTCGATTCTAGTAAAGCAATCTGCAATTGAAATATTCTTATCGATTGTAATCATAGCTAAAGATGGGAATGCATCTTTGAGGAAGCCACAAATCTTCCCAAAAGCAAACCCATGAGTCATCTCCTACTGAAAAAAGGACCTCTTCCTTAAAAATAGGGGCTAAAGCATAAACTGCTTTCAAAAGACCTGAAGCTTTATACCTGGATGTCTCCTTTAACCACCATCCCCCATGACTAGTTCCATACTTGGCTGAAAGCACCTCTTTCCACAAACTGTTGTCTTCCATAGCGAAACGCCATAACCATTTTCCCAAAAGCGCCTTGTTCATAGTGTCTAGCACTCTCAAACGAGCTCCTCCCTCCTGATTTGGCTTGCAAACCTCATCCCATTTGAGAAGGTGGAAATGCTTCGTGGAGTCTTTACCCTTCTGAACCACCTTTTCATCAAAAATAGAATCTCCATAGATTCTAATATGATTTACCACTTCAATAACTCGAGAAAGATAATCTTTCATCTTTTCCGAGTCTTTCATTTTTCAAATTTTCATACTCCCACCGAAGAGTTTGTAACTTGATGGCAATCACTTTAGACGTACCTTTAAACTCATCCTGTAAAGTGTCCCGAGCTTGCTTTGCAGTTTGAGATGGAATGATTTTGGAGAAGATAGAATCAGAGACACTTTGCTGGATGAAGAAGAGGGCATTTGCATCTTTCTTCTTATTCTCCTTCAGTTGTTCTTGTTATGTGGCCAAGAGAGATGTGAGATCGGTTGTAGTTTGATAACCGTTTTCCGAAATCTCCCATAGCCCTTGAGATTGGAATAAAGTCTTCATTTTAATGCTCTAATGATCAAAATTATCTCCTCCAAATATGGGAATTGCGAGATGGATCGTTGCACCATTCGTTGCCATCGATTCTACTTCCTTAGAAATTTCTAACACCCAATCAAGACCCGAAACTTGTCTCTGACACCACTTTGTAGGCTAATATAGCCTTCTATTTAGAAAGGAGAACTATGAAGAGAATAGGAGAATTGTTGTATTGCTTCTTCATACTGAAAATGAATTACATACACATATTTATAGAATTTTAGGTCAACAAATAAAAGCTACTTAATAGGTGCATCAAATAACTAAGAGATGTACCTTTTCAACTAAGAGACATGCACGTTTTCACAAATTTCTAAGCATGAATACATGCATGTTCAAAACCCTAGGCATTCTTCTCCTGCGTGTATTGAAATAAATATATGTATTCCATAAAGTACATGTATTGGAACAAATACATGTATCTCATAAAGTACATGTACATGTATTGGAACACATACATGTATCTAAAGTACATGTACATGTGTTCAAACACATACATGTAGCTTACTTAAAGTGCATTAATTCAACACTCTCCCTTAGTATACACCACTACTGACCACTAAAGAAGCTTAGCAGAATCCTCCACCACCTTCGAGATTACACAGACTACCTTCGATTCCGCCATCGCCTCTTGCCATAACCACTGGAGCTCGCTAATATGGCTCGGACTAGATGGCTCGACCTGCTCTGCTTCCACATAAGAAAACTTACCCATTGCTAGAGTCTGGACTTTCCGAGGAGACGGACCTTCCACTGCTTTCGCATAAGAATGTTTCCCCCACCTCCAGAGCCTGTGGATTTTTCTCTAAAGCAAGAGAAACTTCTATGACCTTTCCTTCTGAAACCCCCTCTAAGGATGGACTTGTCCCCCCTCCATCTGAGCTGCTCTTCTATTGATCTCCCCTAGGCCGTATTTGGCTTTTTGGACTGAGAGTCTGCATCCTCTGAATCTCTTCCCATGGAGATTGTCGATCGCTATCTGGATCTGTTCCTCAATCCTCGGACGCACGAAAGCAAAACCCCTCAAGCTCGTTGTCTTCTTGTCTCTAGGAATGATGACCTCCTTCACTTAACCTGCTTTGGAGAAAACCCTAGAAAAAGCATATGAATCCCATTCCGCAGGGAAGGATTCCACATACAGCATCAGGAGCTCTAGAAGAAGAGAGCCATGAAGACCCCACTTCTTATTCTTCGGCTTCATCTTCCTCCAGCCTAGTTCAATCCACTCCTCCCCTTTTGTGCTAAGAAAAGCAGGGACAAGGTCTCCTACCTTCCCCCTCCCTCTGGCATTTGGTGCTAAACCTTCCTCGAAGCCCCTATTTCTTACCTCTCCGCCTGGTACGTCCTCGTCATGACCTCTCCGAACCCCACATGAAAATTGTGGGTCTTGAGGCTTCGAAGGGAGGTGGATCTTCTCTCTGATCTCCACCCCTCTAAGTCCCAGTTGCACCACCCCTTTTGTTGAAGAGATCTTCTCGCGGCGCACGTAAGTTCCTCCACCTTTTCTCCCTAGTACGAACGTATTTCAAGCAGCAGAAATTTCTTGCCTCCCTTTGTGTATCGCCCAAGCATATATGGGACAAAATGGTGGAAAGGTTTGAAACGAAGTTATCGAGATGGAAAAGTAGATATATGTCATTGAGTGATCGAATAGTGCTTATTAAAGTGCCATTATCTAACATTCCTATTTATTTTATGCATTTATTCAAATGACCAAAATCCATGTCAGTGCAAGCGGAGAGGCTTAAATGGGACTTCTTGTGGTAAGGCTCGAAAGACAAGAAAAAGTTCCACCTTCTGGGAAGGAAAGATTTTTTTTTTTTTTTTTTTAGGGAAGTGGTGGGGCGACTTGGAATGGAGCCAGATTTCTATGGAGAAAATTGACTGCTTCCAATGATAGACATGAGGAAGGGGGGATGGTGGAAAAGGGATGCTTCCCTTTATAGAGCATCGAGATTGGGGAGGGGTGGACAAGGGATGCTTCCCTTTATAGAGCATCGAGATTGGGGAGGGGTGTATCTAGTGTGAAAGCCAAATTTGAGGGAATCGATTTCTTGGTTGGAAATGGAGAACCATTTCCAATTGTGGAAGGATGTGTGTGTGTGTGTGACAATGAACCAAGCGCTTTTGGGCAAGTGGTGGTGGCAATTTGGAACAGAGGAAGATTCTCTCTATGGAAAAAAATTGCTTGCTTCCAAATATTGATGTGAGGAAGGGGGGTAGTGGACAAGGGATGCTTCCCTTTACAAAGCATCAAGATTGTAGAGGGGTGTATCTATTGTGAAAGCCAAATTTATGGAGGGGATCGGTTTCTTTGTTCGAAATGGATAACACATCATGTTATGGAAAGGGTGTATCTAGTGTGAAAGCCAAACCCCTACTCAAGTCCCTACGTGGTTCAGCTTCATCTTTGACTCATTACTTCCCCTCCTTCATTTGGTCTTATGCTATGCTGCAAAAAATCTTTGCCTTCTCTTAGCTTCTTGCGAGAGGAAGGATCCTCACAGTGGATAATCTTCAGGGTTTAGGGTTTAGGGTTTAAGGCATGATTCTCCCAAATGTGTCTCCTTTGCCTTCTCGAAGCCGAGACAATCAATCATCTATTTATCTAGTGCCCTTTTGCCAAGGCAATCTGGTGCTATATTCTTAGCGGATTCGGCATAATAGATTCTCATTGGGTCATGCCATCTGACATCTTAAGCATGCTATTTGCCTGGCATGATATTGGATCCAATGATCCAGTATACCCCCTTAGTGCCTTGTTGAGCTAGTGACCCTTTGGACCATCAAGAAAGAAAGGAATTCGTGTTGTTTCAGATATTTATCTTCTTTGACTCCTAAGGTGTTCACTAGAATCCTCCATGAAGCTTCAAACTGGGCTCTCAGTTTTCTACATTTGGACAGTAGTGCTATTTCCTCTTTTCTGGGTTAGCTTATGTGTCTTGTCCTGGTTTGGGGTGTTCGAGTTGTACGGTTGGGTTTTAATGTTGTATGGTTGGTTCTCTTCTTTGTCTTTTCTTTTTCTTTTATGATTGTGTCAGATGTTCCTGTTTTTGCTTTGTTTTGTTTCCTTATTCTCCTTTTTGGGTTGCTCCTGGCTCCCTTTAAAAATATTTTCAATCTTCAAAAAAAAAAAAAAATCCAAATTTGGTAGGATGTGTGGGCAACTCAAAACCCCATATTGAATGTGTTCCCAAGAATGGTGCGGGTAGCGGTGGATAGCGACACTTTGGTTGCGAATTGTTGATTGACAAGTGAAAACTCGATAGTAGATCGCCACCTTGCCTCCGAAACCTCTCCGATGAAGAAACAAAAGACGAACTCCTACTCTTTTAGAGAATTCACCTGGTCAGCCTGTCAAGCGGGGAGTGAGATAGCATGGTGTGGCACAAGGAGAGTTCATGTTGATTCTCAGTTGGCTCCTTCTACAAGCTGCTTCGCCATTTGCCAATTAAGTGTCGGGCCTCGACAACTATGTTGTGGCGATATGAGTGTCCTCCTAAAGTGGCGGCCTTCACGTGGTTAGTAGGTAGGAAGAGGGTCTTTTCCATCGATAAATCTCTAGAAAAGTGGTATGGTTATCCCCAACGTTTGTGCTTTGTGCATGAGTGATGCGGAATCAGTAGATCATTTGTTCATTCACTGCCCCTTCATGCATGGGATGTGGGCCTACCTTCTCTCCCCGTTCAACGTGCATTGGGTGATGCTTGCCTTAGTGGCGAGCTTGTTTGTGGCATGGCATGGGGCGTGTCTCGGGAAGCAAGCTAGGGCAAAGTGGAGACTAGCATTGTTGGTTGTTCTATGAACTGCATGGGGGAAAAGGAATGGTAGATGCTTCGACAATATTACTAACGTCGACTCTTATATTTATCCAAGGGGCAAAATCCCAAGCGATGAATGGGATTCTTGTATTGCTATTTTGAAACATTGTAATTTGCTTTCTGCTTAAGTGAGTTGTAAGGTTTGGGCGCCACCTTGGTGCCCTTCTAATAAAATCACTTTCATCTTTAAAAAAATTCTTGGCGAATCACAATCCACATGAACAATAAAACTCCAGGAGAGGCTGGGCCTTTCCACACAACGAATTGGGATTTGGCTTCTGTCTCCAAATGCTTGAATAGGGATTTTATAGGAAATTTACTAGATTTTTGCCATCTCCACTCTTTCATCTGCTATCGTAGTAGATAATCGAATATTGTGAAGCATCCCCTAATCAAGTTTGTAAATCCGTCAATTCATCGTCCTTCAGATTCCTTCTAAGAAATAAGTTCTAGGGTACATTGTCCCCACTGAAAGACAAAATCCTTCATCAAGATAAATCCTCTCGTGCAAATCTGTACAAACTAGGAAATCTACTGGCTAATGAACAGCTAACAAGCCAAACATCTTCGGAAAACATGTAAACTCTCCTCCATTGGCAACTATTTTGAAGCCTTCCAATCGTAGCTTTCCCCCACAACTCCGAGCAATCTTCCATTCCAACTATATCCTTCCAAATCTTGGGCACATAGCTCTTTTGATGAAGACAGACCCATGGACCTCAAAGTGTACAGCCATATGCCTAAGAAAAAGCATGGTTATCCATAAGACCCATCAAATGAGCCCAATAGTAAGGTATTAGTGGGTCTTTTAGTAGGACTTGGAAGTACCATGGGAACTTGTTTTTCATTAAGTAGTTCTAGAAAGTCCTAAGACATTGGAAGTTGCTATCATTTATAAGTTAGTTTTAAGAAGTTGAAGTTGTTTAAATTTCCTACGTTTAAGAAGTTGAAGTTGTTTAAATTTCCTACGTCTTTGCATTTATGAAAAGGGTTCTAGCATTTATGTAAGAAGGTATTGGAAGTTGTTATCATTTATGAGTTAATCCTAGAAAGTTGACGATTTGAGTCTTGCATTTATGAAAGAGGGTTCTAAGCTTCCAACATTTATGTAAGAATGAAAAGTTCTTGAGTAAGGTGTGACTCCTCACAGCTCACATTGGTAGATATGACTCCAACTAAGATATCCAAAAGAAGTAGAGAGACTCTACTTCATACCTTCTTCTTTCTTCCCCCTTCTTCTTTCATACCTTCTTTTTTCTTTCTCCTTCTTTCTTGCTTATGATATTCAACCACGCATCCCTTTAAAAAAAGTCCAGCGTCATTATTCTGTCTATTCTACATCATCTTCTCCTAAGAAAACACCGCCACCAGTTACTTAGAAGACTTCTATTCTTTTCTTTTATCTTCCAAATTCCTTGACTCTCTGTTTCTTTAGCTTTTTGGACCTCATCCCATTTCACCAACTGAAAGTTCTTTTTATCCTTATATCAAGATTAAGGAAGGTGTCACGTGATGCCATATTGAAGTCCCAAGGGCCATTCATATTTGGGAGAGAAATCTTGAACGGTGCTTTAGTAGCGCAAGTAGGCATAAATTCCAAACAGAGGCAGAAGATTCCGGGTGTAGCATGTGAGCTTGATTTGGAGAAGGCCTATAATCATGTGGAATTGGGAATGTTTCCAATATTTATTGGGAAGAATCGAGTTCAAAGAGAAATGGCAAAGATGGATGATGGAGTGCAAGGGATTGGTGCTCTTTTCATTTCCTGTGAATGAATCTCCAAGAGGGTTCTTTAAGAGCTTACATGGCCTTAAGCAAGGGGACACTCTCTTTCACTCCCTTTTCATTGTGGTAGCCGAAGCTCTTAGCAAAATGCTTGAAAAGGCAACAGACGTTAGACTCATACAAGATTTTTCGGTGGAAAATGCAAATTTCCAAGTAACTCATCTACAATTAGCTGATGATACTCTTCTATTTTGCGGGGGAGATTGGAGGCAGGAGGATAATTTGCATAAGGTCTTTCGATGTTTTAAAGCAGTATCAGAGCAGAAAAATAAACATTCAGAAAAATGAAACTCGAAGATGCAGCTTAGCAAAGAGGAGACACGAAAATATGCACAGTTATTTCAATGTACAAAAGGGAAGCTCCAATCAAGCTATCTTCGCTTGCTTTTCGTATAGGGAAACTAGTGAAACATTTATGGGATTCGATGTTATCATAGTCATTACCGTATCACATACTGTAGTAGGGGACAAATCATGTCGAATTGCAAATTGTACCATAAATCGTAAGATTTTTTTATTTTATTTTTTTCGAGAGGAAACAACAATTTATTAAAAAAATAAAAAATAAAAAAAACGCAGAGCGGGAAGGAATACAAAGCAAAGAAAAACAGAAAAAGCAGTGAAAGCCGCTACCCTTAGGCGCCCAACCCCAGAATTACTAAGGTACCCAGTCCAGAATTAAAAAACTGATCTCCCCTATAATATTGTCCACGGGAGAGCATCTACTCCTAAAGCATCAGTCGTTCCGTTCTTTCCAAATGATCCAGAAAACTGCCAAAATCAACAAACGCCAAGCCTTCTTCCCACCTATCGGCCCATCGGCAGATTCAACACCGTGCCAAGCCCACAGCAGAGCATCTACCAACTTCGGCATCACCCAATCAACACCCAAACTAGCTAAAAAGAAATCCCAAGCCGACTAAGCGACCGAGAAATGAATGAACAAATGATCAATGGACTCCACGTCCCTCTTGCACATGAGGCAAATATTGGGCAGGATTAAGGATCTTTGCCGCAGGTTATCAATCTTCGGAATTCTTTTTCTCCCCACTAACCAAACAAACACTGCCACTCTAGGAGGGGGGGCCCATAAAACCAGTGGTGGAATGGATGGAGCGACCCTGAAGATGGATTTGAGATGTATATCTCATAAAACAAAGATCGGACAGAGAATCTCTCAAAAGGATGACCTTTTCAAATCATGCTATCAACATCCAAAGAAGGGGCCGACAGCTTCAGCAAGTGTAGGAGGGTGATAAAGTTTGTAGTCTCAACATCGTTCAAATTTCTACGGAATCAGGGGCTCCACACAATCTCATTACCCACAATCGAGAAACATCTAGCCACTGTAATTTCACGATCTGGGGCAAGAAGAGCCAAGTCTAGGAAAGCATTCCTGAAGAGGCGCATCACCACACCAAATATCCGACCAGAATCGAATGCGAGCCCCATTGTCAAGAGCAAACATAACCCTGCTACGAACTAGATGTTGGGTTGACGCAATCCCTTTCCAAATGCCGAAAGCACAATAAAGCGACGATCGCCTTGCAAACCAACCGCCATCGTCCACCCCATATTTACAAGCAACAACCTCCCTCCATAGACCCCCCCCCCCCCCCCCCCCCCCTCTTCGGTTCCGAATCTCCAATGCCATTTACCAAGAAAAGCATCATTCATGCTGTGTAAAGATTTGATCCCTGCACCTCCCTCACACATCGATTTACAAACCTCTCCCCAATTCAAAAGATGAAACTTCTTCCCCTCACTAGCCCCTTTCCAAAAGAAGTCTCTTCTAAGCTTTTCGAGTGTAGCAACCACCTTAGCCGGGAATTTGAAGGGTGACAAAAAGTAGATCGGCGTACTCGAAAACGTTGCTTTAATCAAAGTTAAGTCTTCCCCATAAGAAATATATCTACATTGCCACGTAGAGAGATTGTTGTCGATCCTTTCAATGACCTTATCCCATAAGTGAATCGGAGTCTTACCAATACACAACCAAAAATAGATGCAAGGTGAAGAATATCATCTTGAGGAACATGGATCCCAAGCATCTCGCTTTCGTCAACGTTAACCCTCATTCCCGACACTGCTTCATAACAAACAATAACCTTTAGAAGGTTGTCGATCATTGTCACATCCGCATCACAGAAAAGCAAACTGTCATCGGCATACTGTAAGTGGTTGAAAGAAACTCCGGTTTCCATCACACTAAAACCCTTGACCAGCCCAAACCTCCTCCGCCTTATACATCATTTTACTGAAGGCCTCCCCAACAACCACAAAGAGATAAGGCGAAAGGGGATCCCCTTGTCTAAGAACATGGGATACCTTGAAAAAGTCGTGGGGAGATTCATTGACCATAACCGAAAACGAGGCAATCTGAATGCAAGTGTGGATCCATCTTCTCCACCTGTCTCCAAAACCTAGTCGTTGTAACATATAGTCCAAAAAATCCCAATCAATGTGGTCATACACTTTCTCCAAATTGAGCTTGCAAACCATAGCCGACCTCTACTGCCTATTCTTTAAATCAATACATTCATTTGCTATAAGCGCATTGTCAAGAATTTGCTTGCCAAACACAAACGCCCCCTGATTCGCTGAAATGACCGTTGACAACACACGGCGAAAATGTAGAGAAAGCAACTTAGCAAGAATCTTATAGGGGCCCCCTATAAGACTACTCGGCCTATACTCTTTTAGCTGCTCAGCGCAATCGGTCTTGGGGATGAGAACAATAAATGACGCCCCCAGCACGATAGACAACCCACTCCGCTCATGGAACTCGGTTGAGAAGTCCATTATGTCCGGGCAGAGAAAGTGCCAAAAAGACTGGAAGAAAACCATGTGAAAACCATCTGAGCCCGACAATTTATCCCCGCACATGGAATCAAGCGCAGCCTTAACTTCTTCGACCGAGAAGGGAGTTTCAAGAGAAGCCGCTTCTATTTCCGATATATAGTTGAAATCTTAAATTGTCGAGACACAGTCTCTTCCAACTGTCCACCGATAGCAACGATCTATAGAAGGAGACGGTAGAATCGCAAATTTTCCCTTTCTCAGAAGTTCTAACCCCATCGATCACCAAACTGGAAATTATGTTGAA
Source organism: Liriodendron chinense (assembly GCA_003013855.2). Taxonomy (NCBI): domain Eukaryota; kingdom Viridiplantae; phylum Streptophyta; class Magnoliopsida; order Magnoliales; family Magnoliaceae; genus Liriodendron; species Liriodendron chinense. The sequence goes on from PVNU02002090.1 coordinate 43,423, forward strand.
TCTTGTTCTAGCACTGGCCATGCCGTGAAAGTACCGCTTGTTTTTGTCCCCCTCCTTGAACCAAGTCTGTCTAGATCTCTGCCTCCATTTGATTTCATCTTCCTGGGCTTTGCTAGCATAAGACTGGTAAAGGGATTCCCTTCTAGATCTCTCTTCATCAGATAGGCTACCCGCTTCCTCTAACAAGTCTAACTCATGGATTTGTTTAGCCATCTTATGGAACTCGGCCTATCTTGCGCCAAGAACCTCTTTTTTCCACAAGCGAAGCTTATCTTTTAGCATTTTTAACTTTTTGAAAAAGCGAAAACCAACAAACCCCTCGGCCTCAAACGATCTCCACCAATTAGCTACCAACTCCTTGAAACCCTCTATCTCCATCTAGGCCAACTCAAACCCAAATGGTCATGGGGCCTAATTCTCAAGCAAGACTTTTAAAACAATGGGTTTGTGGTCCGAGACTGTGCAAGGCAATCCTTGTTGAGCCACTAGAGGAAATTTATTGACCCACTCCGAGGACACTAGAAACACGTCCAAACGAGAAACAATAGCGCTTTGTTGCCCATTAGGCCACGTAAATTTAGCCCCTTGGAGGGGCAAATCTAGCAATTGATGCTTGGAGACCCAGTCTGCAAAGTTGGACATGTTGCACGTGACGTGTCCCCCATTAGATTTCTCGTGAAGAAAGCAAACAACATTGAAGTCCCCCCCAATGCACCAAGGGTCTTCCCATCTGTTTCTGATAGAGTCCAACTCGGACCAAAACCTATCCCTATCAGCAGGGTTGCATGGACCATAAACTCATGAGAAAACCCACTGAAATCCTGTGGCAACCTCGCTGAACAACACCGAAACAGAAAACTCACCCTGAAAAGAGTCGAACTTTTTCCACAAATCAACATTCCAAGTCACCAGGATGCCCCTCGCCGCCCCCCTCACATCAGCCGCAATCCAATCTTTGTTAGTGGTGCCCCACAACGAGTCTAGCAGACCTCTATCGAAGCGTTGCACTTTCGTTTCTTGCAAAGTGACAATATCTGCTTTGACCTTCTTCGACAACCTCTTAACCTAGGCCCTTTTCTCTCTGGCTACCAAACCTCTAATATTCCAAGACAGAATTATCATTGGGAATTGGTCTTTAGCCGAACGAACCCTCTTCCTTGTGCTTGACTTCCCATTGGCATCGTAATTGATAGAACCTTCGAGGCCGAGAAGCTCTCTCCAGCCCTTAGGAGATTTTCTATTCATAGACAACTACCCTTCTCGCATCCTCTGCATCGCTTTCTGTTTGACAAAGGAGTAGAAATCGTCAACATCTTCATCCTGAACTCCAAAAGACACACCAATCTCAACCCCCAACTGCTCGAGCATGTCTTTCGACCATGTATACTGTTCTGCCAAGAACGAAGCCTCTATCACCTTGATCTGGCAGCCACCGCAATCACCACTTCTCTGAGATCTTTGCCAGCATGAGGAACAACGATGGAAGAGGCTTTCAAGAGCGTGATGATGATTGCATCCTCCAATGAAGCCACCTCTTGCGAACCTTCTTCCTGATTTGTAGATTCCAACATACCTCCTTCAGACTTGTTACTGGAAATGTCCGCAGCGTCCCACTGAGCTTCGTCCACGGCATCCCCACCAATCTCGAATCCCTCCTCGGAAGGAGGAGCCAAAAACATATGTAAAGAGGGGGCTTCTATCGAAGAGGAAAAACAATCGCAAGAGTCTCCATTCCTTTTGGCAGAGGCCAGGCTTTGTTCGATGAAGGGATTTGTCGGGAGTAAACCACCCAAAGACATCAAGCAAGGCCCACTAGCCAGAATAGGTAATTCGACCCACTTCACGTGTGGGGAAACATGAGTTGCCACTAGAGATACCACACAAGCCAAGTCTAAATATTGTACACATGCCAGACTAAAGTAGGGCGCATCAGAAGAAGAATCTTCGCACTGTGAATTCCCGCTCAATAACCCACCACGTGTCGCTTCCTCGGCTGATCTTTCCACCCTCTCCTGCCATGCCAGGCCAGCCAAGTGTCGAACGAGGATGGGTGCTCAACTAGCATTGTGGATGCGTCTGAAATCTGCTTCGACCGCGCATCCAAACTCGACTCCGAAGCTGCGAATGGGCGCCACCTGTCTCCAGGTCCTCTTTTGGAAGAGGCTCGGAACCCGAGCCTTCTTTAGAAACAGGATTGGGACCCGAACCCATCATGTTTCCACACTTTTATCAAGAGGTGAGGAAGAGAAATGATGTCATTGCTCTGCATATCAAGGGTGGGGGAGAAAGTGGGGTGGAATGCTACCTTTAGATCAATGAATATGTGAGGATGAAGGATATGATGAAAAAAACACGGGAATCTTATCTCAAAATAATAGATGAGTTTAGAAATCTAAGCCAAAATGAAGTTTATACAGCGAGATCCTGTCACTTGGTGCTTCAGACCCCCTTTTACAACTTCACGAGGATCCGATTCAACAAATCATAGCATCGTGGTGTTGGGTTGGTTGGCCAACAAAAACAAGATCTTAAATAACTTCAGAAGGAGATGGATGATCCTTCCCGACGGATGCCGCCTATTCGTGCAATATGAGGAGAATATCGACCATCTTTCTTACATCGCTCTTTTTTTCCAGGAATATGTGGTGTAGGTTCTTGAGCTATTGCCCTTTGAGAACTCATCCCACTTGGTGTGCACACAACATCCAATCCATCCACTAGACACATCACCTCTTTTTTCTTTTTCTTTTTTGTATTAAGAGAGATATAACAGAAATTTTATTAGAAGAGCACCAAAAGCGCAAAAAATACAACCCGGCTCTACTACTCAAAAACAGAGGAGAGATTGGTAGGATTGACTGCAAGCCCATCCCAAAATATTACATTTAATTTCCCTGATGACCTCCTCAAGTGAAGATCTCCTATTCCGAAAACATCTCCCGTTTCGCTCCCCCATATGGACTAAAGCACCGCTAAAAAGAGCAAATGCCAAATAGCTTTCCCCTCCTTACCCACCCCACCTCCATGCCAAGCCCAAAACAGGTCCACAATTGAACTCAGCATCACCCAGGTTGAATGGAGAACATAAAGAAAAAGGTCCCACATCTTTCGAGCAAAAATATAACGAATGAAAAGGCGATCAATCAACTCCACATCTTCCATACACATCGAACAAATATTAGGGAGCCATATGACCAAAAACGATGTGGAAAAGGATGAGAACGAGGCTCGCCACATAAAAGTTACCAACTGATGCAATTGTGAAGAAGAGGAAAAAGAGAAGAAGACACGGGCACGGTCCCAAGGGTCAGTTCAAGAAGATAACAGCACCAAAATGGGTCCTACTTGGTTGCAAACAGAAAGTGAAAGTGGCCGAATAACGGCAGCAAAAACAACAATGAAAAAGGCCTAGCTATGAATATGGTTTGGAGAACCAAAAGGCCACCTCACATCAGAGTGACATCAGACCCTTGCTGGAGTTCGCGCTGGCATCCAGCCTTTTCCATGAATCGTATGTGTGCAAGGTTGGGGGGTTATTTACTGAAGAAGTCCAAAATGTGAGATCTTAAACAGCTATCACGTGGGGATTTTTTAGGGATCATTTAATTAGGTTTCTTATTTAACAGGAGGCTGATGTTTAAGCTGGTTTTAGGATTAAATATAGCATGTGTGGCTGTTTTAGCAGTCATATGGTAGAGAAGATTGAAGATTTGCGGTATTTTATCCTTGGGCAGCTAAACATGGTGTCATTATCATAGATTCGGGGTCAGCTTTCTCATGATTGCCTGGCAGAGGTTAGGGGATTGGCTGCATAACTGACACCAACCCTCCTTTGCCCGGGCTGGAGAGCTAACACTGAGGCACATTTTGGTTCTTGGGGGGCTTATTCTTAAATGCCAATTAAAACTGAAGCCTTCTCTTCAAGGCATATTAGATGTGTACAGGCAGTTGTGGATTTTCCTACAGAATTTTGATTGTTAGAATCTAACAATAGGTGCTGCAATTCACTCCAGTCATTTGGATTTATCATTAATTGTGAGCTGGATTTTATATCTAATTGCTGGAAAACCAATTTTGGTGGCTGAAAACTGTCTTGCACTGTTGGAAACTAATCATAGTTGCTGGAATTTGGTAACATTTGCTGGAATTGAAATCTATGTACAGATTTTATTGGAAAATTACCGCAAATACTGATATTTAGGCAACTGGAATTGTTGGATACATATCCTATGCCTCTGTGTTCAAAGATCACAATCAATCAGGAAGTTAGTTAAATTCCTAAATCAACTGCATCACCAACCAGTTGCCCTAAGTAATCTGGAACATCAACATAACCTTGAGTAGGGTTAACATCTAGCTATGTATATCCAATGCAAAAAATTACAAAAGTACATTATTTTGGCAAGATTTCTTTGCTTAATTCTTTCTAAAGATCTAATCAACCAGAACTTAAAGCACAGCAATTAAATGGTTTGAGACAATAAATGAATGGAGGAACAAAGGACCAAAGTATTACATGACAATTTCAAATCAAGGCACTGAAACTAAAAAGGACGAGGTTGAACGACTCATGCTGAACGACTTGTGCCTAATAAGCGAAGGTGAAATGCTGACCTTTGGGCACCACCTGGATTTAAAACATCGAGAAAACCAGCACGTGCTGAATCTGTCCATTCTGCAAAAAACCCAAGAATGCAACATTTTTTAATAGGCAGATTTAAAGAATGCAACATATCTAGGTTAACAAAAAAAAAAAAAAAAAAGAACTTGACACTATCGCCCTTGTTATTATGTCAATCCAAGTTAAAAATAAATAAATAAATAAAACGCAGTTTGAACACTTATATTGGAATAATAACTATCATAAAAGAAACCCACTCATATTATGTAATAATAATACTTTACTAACATTTGCGCCAATTCAAGGTTTACAGAAAAGGGAACAAGAAAGAAAATTGTGATACAGATTACTAGAACAAACTTAATTAAAGAACAATTAACCAACGGCCAGTTACAGCCTGTTGGTGTGGGGATATAACTCCCTACATTTTTTGTTACATCATCGAAAGGGTAGGATCCAAAAGCTTAGACCATTTCGTTTCTCTAACTAGTCAGGAACATGACAGGAAAAGCAATAAAAAAGCATCATTTACCAATGTACTTGAGATGATTGTCTGGAGTAAATGCACAATGCAGAGGCTAAACTAGCGACAATTTAGTAAAGAAATAAAGGCCAGAATTTCATATAGACATGCCCCCAGCTTTCAGTGATCCATATTTCCAGGCTATGTTCCTTCCACAAACGGGCACCAGATTTGGGCAGTATGGAATGGCATACGTGTATGACACGTGTACAGTGGATGGATCATGGCACCCTTCATAAATTTAGGCTGGCAGGGATTTCCAGGTTATGTTCCTTCCAAAAAAAGGCATCAGATTTGGGCAGTCTGAAATGACATATGTGTACAACAAGTGTACAGTGGATGGGTCTTAGCACCATTCGTAAATTTAGGCTGGCTGGATATCAACTTTTCCCATAAAGAAAATGGATGATATCTAATAAAAAAAATTATCATCAAACAAAATGGTTCACGAAAAAGATAAATTCATTGGAAATATAATTTAAATTAAGTAATCCCTAAAGAAAGGTAAGTACTAATAAAACCTTCCAAAATGTTAAGATATTAGTCAACAAAAGTTTTCAACAAAGAAGTGTATTTGCAACAAGTGGCATAAAGAAATCATTAAAATGTTAAGGTATTAGGTCAGTAAATGACTAAATGAGGTTTGCATATTCAACAAAAACTAAAGAAAAAGCATACTTTGTCTGTTTTAGTAAAATGGTTAAAAGAATCATTTGATTACAAGTCATTTTCATTGAAATATAAAACAGTAAAGAGATTTTGAAGAAAGGGGGAAAAAATTCTTGTTAAGTAAGAAATTAATTCTATCATGAAAGAAATAGTGTAAAGATTCATCTAAAGAGGATCACTCTAAGGCATAGAACAAACAGAGCCTGCTTGCTGGAATAACCAGCTTGATATTTCCGCAAGAATAAGATCCCATCCCGTCTTATAAAACCAAAATCTAATTAGATAGCTGCACTGCAAGTCTGCAACTGATTACCTAGTCCTATAGTTGCATGAAGCATGAAGAGAAGCGACAACAAACTCAGATGCGGGAGCAGGGAAACACTGTTTCAAAATGTTATCAAGAATGAATAGATAGGAAGAGGGGAGAGAGCACAAGCCTGAACCACAATTCAGAGCAGGAGCAGCATGTGGTTAGCTGGATCCTAATATAAGCTTAATTCACACCATCCCAATCAAAAACCAAAAAAAAGAGCTTAATTCAGACCAAATGAGTCAATTTCCAATCCTCATAGCTCAAGCATAAAATAAAACGATTGGAAGAGGGATTCAAAAGCATGATTATTAGATCACAAGGGGTAGTCCGGTGTCAGATAGAGCACCAATAGCATTTAAAAACCTGTTCTTCCTGGGGTTTTTGGTTGTGCAATGGTTTTAATCCCACATTAGTACTGGGAGACATATAAAAGTCCTTATAAGAGGAGTTTGAGATTTTTTATTTGAAAGATAATATTTTATTGCTAAAAGAAAAGGCAAGTTTGAGAATGTGCACATGTAAAAACTACAAAGGAATCAACTCCCCAGTAATACCAATGTACTAGTCTATTTAAGATATCAGTGAATCTAACAATTCACATGACCAGACAATTTCTTATGTAACCGTCCAGCTCATCAGGTTTGACAGTCGAATATCAGGAAAGCATTTTCTAGTGACAATGCAAGCCAGACTGCTTCAACTGCCGATCCCAGATGAAGATACCAATGTTTTAGAACGCAAGGAGACCGCCCAGCTCAACCCGGTCGTGCGCGGAAACAGAAGTCAAGGCAGAATTGGATTTGCCTCAACAAACCGGTTGTGCATTTTCAAAGCTATGAATCCAGAAAACTTGCTGGTTTAAGATTAAGGTGCCCCATTTTTCTCATTTCACCTGATCCGGCAATTCGCAATTCCTTTCTGCTAAATTTTGGATTTTAGCATGACTTTATACTTAGTCAATTCTCCAAACACACAAAGCACTAACCACCAAGCCAATTGCCCAACCACACAGAGCACTAACCACCAAGACATGAGAACTTGCATTCATTAGCTGTGCTTTTGCATACAAAAGTATTCATATGCGATTTTGGACAGCTGATCTGGGGGTGTATGTGATGGCATACAAAAGAATGCCATGAGTATGCGATGGCTTATGCGAGTATGAAATCGCATACACCCTAAGCCATGGCATACTTTCCTAATGGTAAAAATATGACCGCAGGGACTTTCCTTTTTCTTTTTTTGTGGGGGACTGCTTTTGCCTATAAATTGGCACTCATATCCCCCATTTTTTATATTCTAAAGTTCTCTAACTCTAAACTCTCTTCAAATCATAATCTCACTTAATCACCTCCTCTCTTACAAATCATTTCTCATTTTCTCTTTCAAGTTTGAAGCTTGAACCAAGTTTTAAGCTTGACTCTTCCAAGTTTCGAGTTTCAACAGCAACAATCAAATGTGATGGCATACAAAAGTATGCCATGAGTATGCGATGGCTTATGCGAGTATGAAATCGCATACACCCTAAGTCATGGCATACTTTCCTAATGGAAAAAATATGACCGCTGGGACTTTTCTTTTTCTTTTTCTTTTTTTTTTCTTTTTCTTTTTTTTTTTTTTGGGGGGGGGGTTCGCTTTTGCCTATAAATTGGCACTCATATCCCCCATTTTCTATATTCTAAAGTTCTCTCTCTAACTCTAAACTCTCTTCAAATCTTAATCTCACTTAATCTCCTCCTCTCTTACAAATCGTTTCTCATTTTCTCTTTCAAGTTTGAAGCTTGAACCAAGTTTTAAGCTTGACTCTTCCAAGTTTCGAGTTTCAACAACAACAATCAAGGATTCAAGATTCAAACTTCAAACTTCAAACAACAATCAAGTTTCAAGAATCAAGATCAAGATTCAAGTTTCAAGAATCAAGAATCAAGATTCAAGTTTCAACAATCAAGTTGCAAGTTGCGAGAACAAGATTCTTCATTTCTTCTACTTTTTTTTTGAAAGATAGAATTAGCACAATATTCTCTCTCTCTCTCTCTCTCTCTCTCTCTCTCTCTCTCTCTCTCTCTCTCTCTCTCTCTCCCACTTTTTCCCTTTTTTTGATTTTTTTTAATTTTTCAAAAAAAAATTGCAAGAAGCCTGAGCGATCATTTATGTGATTACATGAACACATAGGTGATCAGCCCAGGTTGGTCGCATGTGATTTGACAACATTGGTTGTGCTTCTTCTTCTCCATCCACACAGCACTAACCAGCAAGCCGTAAGAACTTATATGAATTAGTAGTTGCGCTTTTATCAACAAATATATTTTTCTTTTTTTTATAGATGGTAAGAGTTTTTGCTTTTTTTTAGGAGTGGTTTCCCTTGGGTAATGGTGAAAAAATCAGATTTTAGGAGGACGTTTGGGTGGATGATGCGGCTCTTAAAGAGATGTATCCCTCCATGATTAGCGCCAAATCCCTTAGTCTGCGTAGCAAATTGCTTGTCCCGTGTTGGTGGCACGATCGTGTACTCACTTCATGTGGTCCTATCCGTCCCCCCTAGGATTGTTGCTTTTACGTGGCTCGTTGGTAGGAAGAAAGTGCTCACCGTGGATAATTTGCAGAAAAGAGGTATGGTGATCCCAAACGTTTGCATTATGTGCATGCAAGTGATGAGTCGGTGGATCACCTTTTCTTGCATTGCACATTATTGGGGCCAATTTGGACAGATATTATTGGTCGTATCGGTATCTCTTGGACTCTCCCAGGCTCGGTTGATCGTTGCTTGCTTGATTGGCATGGTGCAAGTCTCGCTCAACCTAGGAAGACACTTTGGAGAATGGCCCTTCTTGCTATTTGGTGGGCAATTTGAGAAGAAAGGAATGCGAGGACTTTCGACAATTCCAAGAGCTCTGTGGAAGCCTTGTCTCATAGAATTTGTTCTCTCATCATCGAATGGGCCTCAATCGTATCCAAGTTTAGGGACTATAATTTGGATTTTCTTGGGTTGTAATTGAGTCGTTGACGCAAGACGACTAACCGCTTGCTCTAAAAGCTCGAACTGATAAAACGTGGCGAATCAATCCCTTTATCTCACAGCCCAAGCTTCTGCTTCACACAGGTCAGGCCCTCGGTTGAACCCTCCTAGGGCCCCCACTTCACATGGGTTCGCATCACAATAGCCACCCGCCTCACAGAGGTGGGGCCCTCATCACACGAGCCACCCGCATCACACGGGCCTGCCCACCCCGAGTGTGTCCCCACATCTCACAGGCCACCCCACTCGAGCCCGATGTGAAAATGCCCTTGCATTAATCACCCCTGATGAGGAGTCTCGAACATGAGACCTCCTGCTCTGATACCACTTTGTCACGGGACAACTAACCACTTGCTCTAAAAGCTCGAACTGATAGAGCGTGGCGAATCAATCACTTTATCTCATAGCCCAGGCTCCTACTTCACACAGGTAAGGCCCTTAACTGAACTCTCCTTCGTGGGCCCCACTTCACATGGGTTCGCATCACACAGCCACCCGCCCCGCACGGGTGAGGCCCGCATCACACAGGTCGCCCACCCCGAGTGTGCCCCCACATCTCACAGGCCACCCCACTCGAGCCCGGTGTGAAAATGCCCCTGCATTAGTTGTTGTCTCGGCGGCTCTCTTTGCTATTTGTTTGTTTGTTGTTTCTTTCCTTGGTGCAGCCTTTGTTTTCGTTTTTATTTAAATAAAAAAAAAGAGGCGAAACAACAAACTAAATCGCAACTAATTGAACTCTGAACAGAATTGGAGCCTACCGTAAACACCCCTGGACTTCCTTGAGAAAACCAGAAAAATAAAATGAAGAATAACCTACTACATCATATTGCTGGCTATAGAAGTTTTCTTGAGGCCCCTTTCTTAACTAGAATCTAGACTTTGCTTCTGCATTGGTTTCATAATGCATGTTACCAACGGTGTTTCAAATAGCGCTTGTAGCATAAATCCCCTATAGCGTACACTACAGCTATGTAGCGTGTAGTGTTTGTAGCGTACGGTACTTTTTTTGTTTGTTAAAAATTATGCAGACCTCACATCATGAAAAACTGAAAAAATGAAATATTAAAATCAAATCTTTCCTTGTTTACTTTCACTTAAAATGGTAGTGATCCTTTGTTAAAGTTGATGTGAAACTCACACATTAAAAAACATTTAAAACTAAACTCAAAAGAAAAAGGGTTTCAAAAGAAGGTTTTCAAAAACACCTCTTTGTATTGATGACATCTGTATTGTACTTAATACTCTTAACTTGTTGGATTTTTATTTCTTTTGTATACCTTTAAGTTATGACTTGTAGTTTCAATTAGACATTATTAATTAAAGTGGTTTTGCTTAGAAAGTTGATGATGTGATAATTATTTGATTTGGTTTATAACTTTAAATATCTAGCTTGGCTTTTGATAAGTGATAATTTAAATAATAGAAGTGCCATGTAGCTCACGCTACACGCTACAGAGGGCTGAACGCTGCGCAAAACGCTACCACTGCTATTAAAAACACTGGTAACAAAACAACATACTGATGGACGAGCATAGGTCGCTGGTCTCCTTGGATAAGCAGCACTCCATGGACACCGCCTGATCCAGCTGATTGCACCCGTATCGCATTCTGGTTTATACTTACATTTAGAAAAGTTAAATTTCAACATGATCTAAGAGCTATAGTATGACATGGTGCAAAAGAAGTTGCAACAGACCATCTACGAAAGACATAGGAATAGAATCCTCAAGATGGCGCCCTTGTTCTGGTATAACCCAGAGTGGGGTCTACAGTCTACCTGAGGGACCAATCATTTGATGTTACCAGTCCTAAAATAGCTAGGTGATGGATATTTATGAACTTCCGATGGATTTGATTTTCGAGCTACCTTGATTCAAGATCATCATCATCATCCAAGCCTTATACCAATTAATTAGGGTTAGCTACATGAATCATGTTGCACCATTGCACTCTATAAAGCTACATTGATTCAAGATGTAGCCTGCTAATTGGACAGTCCAGATTAATCACAACACCACCATTCAACAATTCCTGGGAGATGGTACCATTTTGTAGCAAAATATAACCAATTCGCATCTTTCTCCTGAACCATATCTTCATTAATTTCCAGTATATTCCAATTGTTTTGCCAAACCAGTATGGTTCTACGGTCCAACCCGGTTCGGCCAGGCCAACTGAACCAAAACCCTTGCAGCTTTAGTGTCCTAGCCAGTTTTCTAAAAATTGGAATAGACAGGTCCCATTCAACTTTTAAAATATCAAGACTTGCATCAAATCAGTTAAACCAACCTGTGCATTGGATATCCATATAAAGCACATGTGATAATGCATTGAATAATCTGTGGGCCCGTCATTAGATATCTTAACAATGCGGGGCCATTGTTAGTCAACCCTAACCACGTGTTTTCTGTGCAGGACCCCTTTTTATATGATCTTAACCATGCAGGGCCATCTCTGGCCGACAGCCATGTGTATATCCACTTGCAACCTATCGTTAAATGATATTGACCATGTATGGCCCATTGTTAGATGATCTTAACCATGTGTGGCCCATAGTTACTAGATCCTAACAAAGTTAGCACATGTTAACTACGTGGGGTCCATCAGCAGTTATCATAACCAAGTTTCCACATCTGTGCCACTAAGAGATGAGCCATTGATCACGACTATTTATTGATGCATATACAAAGCCATAAATTTTCAGTGGAAATGAGGTGGCTGCCAAACAACAGAAATGGAAAATTAGACCAATTTCCTTGGTAACATTACTAAGAAAACAAACACATGAAAATTCCACTAATTTTCCCGGAAATGTTAGTCCCAAGGAAATCAATTTTCCTTTTTTCAACAAATTCAAACAGACCCATAAATTGTAACTGTAAGTGCAATATACCATGTAAAATTATGACCATATAACATCATCATCACCATCATCTAGTAAGACTTATCCCAACTAATTCAGGTCAGCTACAACAACCCTCTTCCGCCATTCGACTCTATCATGGACTAAATCCTGTTAAACCATAGGCATCTGAAATGACCCCAAAAACAAGTGAATTGACCACATTAGAATTTCATGCCACAAACTAAACCCAAATTAAAGATAATCATGATTGAACAAATGTGTTTTCCTCAAGCAATCTAAGAAGATCTCCAAAAGAATCCATTAGAGTAATTCCAAATGGGCTCTTTGGAATATTTGAAGGACGATCTGCTGCATAATATATGAAAATGTGGAAAATAAGCCCGATAAATAAATTTTCTAAGTACAATAGCAGATGGTCATGGTGTCGCATGATGAGGAGAAGAGAAGTCAATAGCGAGTAGAAGGTAAAACAACAGCTGAGGCAACAAGGTAGTGAGAGAGATGAAAAATTGATTCAAATGCAATGCCAAATTGAAATGAACAATTACTAGAAGGCCCACCTTGATAACCACTAGATGAGCGATTCATATACCGGCCATGAGGTCTTTCATCAGCATACCCAGGTCTGCCCCCCAGTGAGCCACGGTCATACCCTCCATAATCATAACCAAACCTGACATCATCTCAAAATAACTTATAATAGAAAAATGGGATCACAAGCGAAGTGCATCTACTGACAGATATTCCCCAACTTAAACAGATGGATGATGACATGCAACTTCATGACTCCAAAGTAGCAAGATAGACATTTGTTCAAGATTAATGCATCATGTAAATAATAATAAGCTCAAAAAAAAAGGCAAATAGCCAGTTCTATAGCCCTTTTGCAAGATAAATTCATATATGCAATAACAATTAGGAAAAAGCACTTTAGCATCACAAGCTCAAAGGCGAAACTCATGAGCAACAAGCACTCCAAGTGTAGTTTTAAGAACTCACACTGTGCAAAATATACAAAATATGTCTCAATTACGAAGATCAGTGGATATGGCACATGTCATGAATGTGGAGAGGGGGAAGGAGAAGTTTTGAAAGGTCTCCTTTATGGGTTTGTTATTACACCCGACATACTGCTATATCTACATCCACTCCGTAGCTGTTGGATCTAGAGTCATGTTTCAATGGTCCTAACATTTATATGAAGAATCCCTCTAAAAAATAAAATAAATACCATAGGATCAGTTTCTTTCTGAGACATTTTACTTTTTCCACCATGTGGGATTTGAAATTAATTCTTGTTTACAAACTTCTACGGTTCTACCCATGTGGGGAGGTAAGAAATGTCTGTACTTGGATACAAATTTCATTTTGTACATTACAAGGGGATCAATTTATTTACTGCTGGTCCCAACGAAAACCATCCTATTGATGGCAATCCCATAAATTCCTAATGTACAAGGCAAATGCCACTTTCTCCTGAAGATGTTGGAATTATTCATAATAAGATATTGGCTACAATTGGAGAGGTCTTATTAATAAAATTTCCATTTGTCCAAGATCTAGCCATAGTTAACAATCCATTCGATCGTAATTGAGTCGTGATTAATATTTGTTGTTTCAGTAGTATGTGTATAGCGTCATCCCTTTTAGAGTTTCAACAGAAGAAATCCTCTATCCAGCAACAACAAGAACGGAAAGAACTGAATAAAGAAATGTTGAGAATTTGGTAATATCATACGTATGGACTGAATAGAGGAATCTTGAGCATTTGGTGATCTCATGCATCCATATCAATGGAATGGGTGACTCATTATTTCAAGTATTGTATCTTTGGAGAAATCTCCATGAATGTCAGAACTGATAAAATGGTACACATTTGAGTCATTGACCCAGCTGACAGTATTAAGAACAATGCCTTTAAGAATAAATTTGCATTATCCTTCAAAAAAAATTGCCTTTAGTTGGCAAAGGAAGCTACAGGGTGCAGACAATCCAAATAGAGAAACACCCAAAGAATGAGCCTCAACCTGCACTATGATAGAGCCGGAAACTCAACATACTTGCAGAGGGGACTGGACTTTGGCTCTTGTACATCAGTAAGAGTGACGTGTTGGACTCAGGACATGTGGGACCATGGTTCAATTATCCAGACCATTGATCTGAAGGCCCCAACGCAAATGGAGAATTCCTTGAAAAAGCCAAGTCATGGACCCTATCATTCCTCTTCCTCAAAATGGGCGTCATACCCATTTTTAAAATCCTTTAATTTAAATATAGATGCCGTACCTGGTTAATAACGCATGGGATACAGCTCCCACTAAAAGGTTAAATGCCATCTAAGCCCGCAAGGGTATAAGCCATAAGGCCCGTAACTATCCTGTTGATGGCACTTCCTAAAGAATGTGAAAGGTGCCGTTCTCGGCAATTTATCATTTCTGGAATTTCTCAGCAGAATTTCAGATTTTGACGTTTTTCACGAGTACCCCAACTCAAAATCCATGGACCTAGTCCCTTAGCTAATTTCTTAATTGAATCACAGACATCAGACGATTATGTCCCTATTCTTCAATAGTAAATAAAACAATTAGAAACATTATGATGATGCTATTATGTTACAATCCCGAGGGTTTAAGAGCCTAGCTTTACACATTCCATCAGTCCTGGGGCTTTTAGCGCATTGGTTAGGTTCATAACAATTGGTATCAAAGCCAACACGTCTCGTGTTCGAGTCATGGAAGGGGTGACCTGTGGAAAGGGCAACCTGGACCAGAGTGAAAGTCGCCACGGCATGGAAAGGGCTACCTGACCAACCAGAGTGAAGCCGCCAAGTGGAAAGGGCTACCTGGATAACCAGAGTGCAGCCGCCATGCCCTGGAAAGGGCTACCTGGAATAGAGGCCTGAGTGAGTGCCACCACAGAGTGGGCCGCCGTGGACGTTGACTGCGGAGCGTGGTGGAATGTTACAATCCCAAGGGTTTAAGAGCCTAGCTTTACACGTTCCATCAGTCCTGGGGCTTTTGGCGCATTGGTTAGGTTCATAACATATTAAGTACCAGAACCGACCTTAAACCTAACCTCATAAACCCTAATTCCCACCGAAACATATTTATTTTGAATTCCTGAAACTAGCTAAAGGTCAAGAAAACACATCAGATCGAACGAAAAAAGAAAGCAAGAAAAGCACTAACCTAGGGCTCCCACGGCGATTATCGTACCCGCCATCGTCCCGCCGGGACCGCTTGAACGGAGGCGGTGGGGACCGCCGAGGCGGGGAATGGCGACGGTCGCGATGGGGGTAAGGAGGAGGGCTAGGGCTGAGCCTGCGCTTGTAATCCCGGTCCCTCTCCCGAGAAGATCCAACAGGACCCGGGGATCGGGGTCGGTCATGGTACTCGCCGCGGCGATTGGGAAGGCGTTCGTCCCTTTCGTCGCGACGCTCCCGAGAGTCCCGGTCCCTCCGCCGCGGCGGAGGGGGAGGCGATTCTTCGTCGGTCCTGTCGCGTCGGTCTGGCTGCCTCTCGCGGCGTCGATCCAGAGATTCCAAGGGCATGTCCATGACCTCCGCCATGGGCGCAGTACAACGAATTCGGATGTAGGATAAGGGGAGGAGAACAGCTCGTCTGAGAAAAGGCAAAAAAAAAAAAAAACCCTCGAAAGAGAGAGAGAGGACCTAGAAATGGAAACGGATTGCGTCGGACGCGGATTATTGAGGTGACGGCGCCAAGTTCTGTGGGCCCCACCATGATGTATGTGTTGTATCCACACCGTCCATCCATTTGGAGAGAGCATTTTAGGTCACGAGGCAAAGAGTGAGGTAGATGCAAAGCTCAAGTGACCCCTACCACAGAGGGGACGGTGACGTCCACCGTTGAAACTTTCCTAGGGCCAACCGTGATGCCCACCATGATGTTTTTTGAGATCCAACACGTTCATAAGTTAACACAGACATGGACGAAGGGAAAACACAAATATCAGCTTGATCAATAACTTCTGTGGCCCCCAATAAGTTTTTTATGGTGGGCGTTCGATCCCTACTCTTTTGTGTGGTGGGGTACACTTGATCTTTGGATCTGCCTCATTCTTTCGATCATGCCCTAAAATGATCACTCCAAATGAACGGACGGTATAGATATAACACATACATTGTGGCGGGGCTCACTGAACTGGGTGACGTTACTTCAGTAGCCAATCTCGGTACTCACATTGTCACAGCTAATCCGCGTGTGATCCTCCGTTCGAACTAGGGGTGTCAATGGGCCGGGTTAGGGCGGGCTAAGCTCTGTCCATGCCCGGCCCGCCTCTTTCAACATATGCCCAAACCCGGCCCGGACCCGTGACGGGCCGCAATAGCTAAGCCCAAGCCCGGCCCAAGACACAAATGCAAGGTCCAGCCCGTACCCGGCCCTAGCCCGAGCCCGGCCTTTAACATAGAGTGAGAAATTATTCTTTAATCCCGTTTTAAGAGGGAGATGGATTTTTAGGAAAAAATTGTCTAAAATTTAAATTTTAAAAGGAGGAAAAATATTTTAATTTAAATTTTAAATTAAAAATATATATTCGGGTCAGGTCGGGTTTTCGAGCTTTTGAACAGCCTAGTCCAAGCCCGGCCCATTTAAAAACGGGTTTATAATTTAGGACTGAACCCAACCCGCGGGCCTGATACTCTAGTCCAAACCTGGCCCAAGGCGGGCCAAGCCCGAAAGCCCGTCGGGCCAACCCGGTCCATTGACACCCCTCGAACAATAAGCCGTTCGAACTAAAATTGTGTGAGGCATGTCGTGATGTTTCTGCTTATCCATGCCCTCCATCCCCTTTCTGACATTATGTTAACGTACTGGCCGAACATGAGATAGATTCCCCGTTCTAGTGGACCAGAGATTACTCTTCATTTAATGCAACCAAGCTTACTAGACCTTAGGATCTGCCTCATTTTTTTACTCATACCTTCAGGGGTTGTTTGTTCTTTGAATTAGATATGTAGTTACCTGCATTTCTACCATCATGACAAAAAGACTATTGGTGGAATTTTTAAATTGTACTGAAATAGGATCCCATGGCTGGTTGGCTAGATCAGCCGATCGGTCGAATTTCATACTGAGTGTGCAGTAAAGTCTCTGTACAGTTCTAGATTGGTTATCGACCGATCTGTAGGGTGCTCTGACCGGACGACTGTTGAGGCTAAATGGGTCGAATTTAGAAGTTTCCTCTCTGGACTGTTTTCTGCCCAATCCGACCAGTTGGCGGAAAGGCGATGTTTTGTATGGTTACGCGGTTTTGCGTTAAGTTGTTTCTAATTTCGAGTTTTCTCCTATATAAAGGGGTTGAATCCGGACTTGATTGTATCATAACGTGTCCAAGGCTTCCTAGCTATATTAGGGTAAGGGGAGAGTGTTTTGAGAGGGATAAAGCTTAAGTTTTCTCTTGGGTTTCCTTGCTTGTAGGTTGTTCATGTTTGTAATATTTTGTTATCATAGTGGATCATTTTATGCCATGGATTTTTTTACCCGTTAAGGGGTTTTTCCACGTAAAATCGAATTTTCTTTGTGGTTAATTACGTGTGGGTGTGATTGCATTGTGTTGCTCGTTTGATTCTATTATCTGTTGTGTTGATTGGCCTGCTTCCACTATCTGTTTTTCCCAATAAGTGGTATCAGAGCTATCATTGGGAGGTTGCAAAATTCGGATCTGAGACGAGAGCATGGCATCGAGCACGAGGTTCAACATAAAGAAGTTCTCTGACAAAAACAATATGAACTATGGAAGGTGAAGATCGAAGCCCTCCAGTTCAGCAAGGGCTTGAAGAAGCTCTTGTGAAGCGATCTGAGGCTGTGAAAGAGGATGAGTAGACAAAGCTTGATAAGAATGTCAAAACCTCAATCCAGTTGTGCCTAAAGGATGATGTCCTCTATAATGTCATGAAGGAGAAAAATGTGGCTGATGCGATGGCGAAGTTAGAAAAGGTCTATGCCAGGAAATCTCTGGAGAATCACCTGTATCTGGTGCTTCAGTTATGTTTACTTGGGGATGGCGGAGGGGGCGGATGTGGAGGACCACATCAACACGTTTAACAGGCTTATTTACAAGTTGGCGGAGATGGATGAATAGATGAAAGACAAATATCAAGCATGCATCATGTTGAATTCTCTTCCAGAATTATATGAGTCATTCAATGATTCTTTGTGCACAGGGAGGGAGACCATTAACGTTGAGACTGTTATCTCATCCCTCTAGTCGAGGGCGATGAGAAAGAAAAGTGGTGATGTGGGTTCTCATTCTTCATCGGAATCATTGATTATGAGGGGAAGAAATTTTGAGTGCGATGAAAAATATCCTAAATCGGGATCTAAAGCCAATGGTAAAGGGAAGGCCAAAGTGCGGTGTTAGAATTGTGGTTAAGAGGGCCACATGAAGGGAGATTGTCAGAATCCCAAATCTAAGCAAGAGAAGTCTGGAAATTCATCTGGAGAGGGAGTTAAACCGCAGAGGATGGTGGTGATCTTTGTGAAGTATTGATTATATCCGGCAATGGGTCTCTCGGTAGAGAGTGGATCCTAGATTCAAGTGCATCAATCATCATGTCACGTTTGTCCTGACCGAAGTTCATCCATAACATACAGAGGGTATGATGGTGGATCGGTGTTTATGAGCGATGGCTACGCTCGCAAGGTGGTGGGTATTGGTTCGGTGCGCATTAAGATGTTTGATGGAATCGAACGCATCCTGGAAGATATGAAGCATGTCCCTAAGATGAAAAGAATGTGATCTCTCTTAGTGCACTTGAGGCGAAAAGGTACAGGTTCATCGGTCGCGATCGGTATTGTAAAGTAATGAAAGGGACACTTGTGTCAATGAAGGCATGAAGGTGTGACCATCTTTACAAGTTGAACGGGAGCACGTTTCACGATGAGTTGTGGGATCGATATCGGAATTCACGGTTGCTCGTATGTGGCAAGTGCCCAAGGGCCACATAAGAAGAGCGGCAAATGTTGTGAAAGTGCAAGGATAAGGTTAATGGAAGCATGAGAAGCAATGAAGCTATGTTGAAGTTGAGATGATAAAGAAAGCAAGGAAGGTTGGATTCGATGTTTGAAGCCTCGGTGAAGATTGTTGGTGGAGTCTTCAAATTGTATTGAAAGAATGATCCCACGACTGGTTAGCCAAACCAGCCGACCAGTCGAATTTTGGACTGGGTGTGCAGTGAAGTATCTGGACAGTTCCAAATTGGTCACCGACCGGTCGGCTTTTGAGGCTGAACGTGTATAATTTAGAAGTTTCCTCTTTGGACTGTAATCTGCCCAGTCCGACCGGTCGACGGAAAGGTGGTGTTTTGCATGGCTACGCGGTTCTGCGTAAGTTGTTTCTAATTTCATGTTTTCTCCTATATAAAGGGGTTAAATCCGGACTTGAATGGTATTATAAGGTGCCCAAGGTTTTCTAATTGTATCGGGGTGAGGGGAGAGTGTTGAGAGAGAGAGAGAGAGAGAGAGAGAGAGAGAGAGAGAGAGAGAGCTTGGGTTTTCTCTTAGCTTCCTTGCTTGGGGACTGTTCATCTCTGTAATCTTTCGTTATCACAGTGGATCACTTTATGTAGTGGTTTTTTTACCCATTAAGTGGTTTTTCCACGTAAAATTGAATCTTCTTTGTGTGGTTGATTGTGTGTGGGTGTGATTGTATTGTTTTACTCATCTAATTCTATTCTTTGCGGTGTTGATTGGCTTGCTTCCACTACTGGTTTTCCCAACAAAGACGTGTGTTGGTGTGGGTGTATTAGCAAATTATGAGGAAATCCCTTGCAATTACATATTTGCTAGAGAGAGAATTAAACGATACACCTTATCAGTTGTGGTGGTCCGAAGGGCTATTGTAATTCGTACTCGTACCTCAAATCATATTATAAAGGAGAAACTCATTTTCGTTTTCCCTCCTCGAAATCTCTGTCTCCTTTCCAGCACGAATTCATTGGTAAATACTTGTCTCCCTCATCTTCCTTTATAACTTTTCCACTTGTTACTGATTATCTTCCCTGTATTAGAGACAAAAGGCAATCGACAATCGCAAGCCAAAGAGGTTTCATCTCACTCTCATAGCAATTGCCAACTGGCGACATCCATCCAAGTAAGGTTGTTTCCCAATCATTGTCCACCTCTGTATTCTATCAATTGGTGTATATCGATGGGTGCATCACAACCCATTGAGAAATGCATGGGTGTTATGTTCTACACCTTCTTTCGTTGAGAAATGCGTGAGTGTTCTAAACAAAAAGATGTTTTCGATGATGAGAAACTCATTTTCATTATTATCCTTGACTCATCCTTATGTCAGAGAAAATGTTCTCTATTTAAACTGATGTGCTCGTGCGACCAAAATCCAATGAAGATGGATTTTCCATCATACCTGTTCATTATTTCTCTTCTTCTTCTTCTTTTTTTATTTTTTATTTTTATTTTTTATACAAGCCTTCTAGACACGTAGAAAAAATATATAATAGGCAGGTGGCCCCTATCCAACTGACAATAAAATCGTCTACTTCTATACCGGTCCTAGTGAATGCAATGGAGAATTGATTACCTGAATCAACTGTAGGGTCCCACCTTGATGTATGGATTGTCGATCCATGTTGAGGATTTGGAAGTTGTGAATCCATTGAAGACATCAATGTGGCTCCCCATGGTCAGAGACTCATCCACATCCCTTGCATTGAGGTCTCACTAGTCTAAAAAAAAAGGACATTGAGGTCTTGACACTGACTCTGTAAATTGACTACTGGTCATTGCTCTATGGTCCCACCATTAAGTTTAATTATCTTGTACATCAATTATTCAATATCATTATATCGTATGGGCCCAAAAATGATCTAGATCTAAGACTCAAATGGACCACACCACAGAGATAAGAGTGAATGAATGACCACCATTAGAAAGTTCTTGTGGCCTTAAAAAATGCTAGATTAAACAGATATTTGAATTTTCTCTTCATCTAGGTCTATTTGACCTAATCAACATATTAGATGTCTAATCAACATTATAGTGGACCATATGATGTTTTGTAACGGTGGCAATTCAATCACTAATGTTATCATATTCCGTGGTCCACTTGAGATTATATCTGCTGCATTTTTTTTTTGGATGAAGTCCTTAAATGATAAGAAAAAATGGATGGTTAGCATAGACTAAGCACATACATTGTGGTGGGGCCCACAGAGAACTAACCACCATGACCATGCTAACATATCACAATAAACATATGTTGAAATCCATCTTTGATTTGTTCTCGAATTCCCAAACAGCCTCGAAGCCATGGATGGAATGGTTAGAATTGGCCATATATGTGACTCTGAAATAAAGAAATATTTTGATCAAATTGTCTGGTGGACATATCTCGTAAAATAAAGTAGACCATCCAAATATAAGATCTGGATGATCAAGAGATACAATTGCCAAAACATTATCATATTTACAATATTGACCTTAATTGAAGTGTTTAACTCGATTTACGGTCTATAGCAAGCGTGCGGTTGTTCCAATGCAATTAGAGACATTATACCTTATCATGATAAAAGTGAAGCCAACCAAAATTTGTTGATGTTTCATTTTCAGGACTATCATTGGATGGTTAGGATTATTGGACAGTTTAGGACAGACTGTAGCTGTTAATAAAAAAATCTTTTTTTAATATGTCACATGTTGATGTGAGGACATTTCACTCGAAATAAAATTGCCCTGGTTGGCGTAGGAATACTTTTGACAAAGGATTCGTATATGTTGGGTCCATCTGACGAGAAGGGAAACTTTGATGCTCTTGTAGAGTGGAGCCCAAATTGAACTGTTGAAACAGTGAGTCTCACTTCAAATGGATTTTGCACCAAACTGCATCCTCTAAAATAATGCTCAGTCACATTACATGAAATAATTGTGACATGAATTCTATCTAGGGGACCCTCCGTGAGGTTCACCGTGATGCGTATATGATATCCCTATTATTCATAAGGTTATTACAATTGTAAATAACTTTAAAAAAAAAAAAAAACAAAAACAAACTTACTTCCAGGATTGTTTGCTAAAACAAATTGTAAGTGGTCAGTTTGTTTTTCAATTTTTTTAAATTAAATAAATTTCACAATGCGCAGTTTTCTAACGCATGCTAGTAAGGTTTTTTGTCCGTGTCTTACTACTAAATATGTATAGTAGTTATCTAATGGCAGGACGTGAATGGACAGAGGAGGAAATGATGATTTTGTAGTCATAATAGCCATTGCTTCAGCATATATGGCTGTTGAGTGGTGTTGTTAACTGTACATTTTCCGCATACCACAAGGACAAGTGGATGCAGAACGTTTTCGTCTCGTCGATAGTATAGTAAGGGTAGATAATACAAAATGATGTCTTAATTACAGATATAAAATACTACTTTCTTCAACCTCTGTGTATCCTACAAGACATAAATTACTTACTGATGCGAAGCGTGTTATTATAGAAGAACAACTTATTATATTTTTCATATATTGGGATATAATGTCCGTAACTGTATCATAAGACTTTGTTTCGTCAGGTTTGAAAAAACTGTTAGCTATTATTTTCACACGGTATTGGATACGCCGATGTCATTATACTCAGAGTTTGTCAAACTATTTGGAAATGAAAATCTTGATGGAGAAAACGTCAAACCCATATTAGAAGTCCCTACTTTCAGGTGAGGAAACTTTACCTACTCATCTTAATGTGAAAATATTTTTCATCTTTTTTAGTGTTATGTTGAAGTTATTTATCATCTACCATGTATGCTAAGACCATATTGGTGCGATAGACGGGACGTATGTACCAACACATATCTTAACCCTCGAAAGTGTCGACTATCATAATAGGAATGGCGTAATTTCTCAAAATGTTATGGCTGTCTGTACTTCAATATGAAGTTTGTCTACATACTAGCAGGATGGGAAGGATCCGCATCTAGTGCTCGAGTATTACATAGTGCTTTGACCCATTCACATGATCATTTTACGATCCTACCTGATAACTTCTGAAACAAAGTTTAATGTTTGATTGTTATACGCATATAGGAAAACATCTTATGTCGATGTGATGATTAAAACAATATAGGAAAATACTACATAATAGACGTTGGATATATTATATTCACCCGGAATCATGACCTCTTATTGTAGAGTGCGTTACCATCTAAATGATACCGTACGGGTCGTAATCTATCAAATAAAAAGAACTGCTCAATTATAGACACGCTTAACTTCAAAATGTTATCGAGCATTGCTTTGGAGTCTTGAAAGCTAGATTTCTCATACTAAAGATAGCTCCATAATACCCATTTTTCCCTCAAGTGAGTATAGCGCTGTCATATACATAACTTTATACGTTATGCTGGAGATGAAGATATCATTTATGATGAAAGTATATCCAGAGTGGTGAGGATAATGTTACACCGTTACATGTGAAAATAAGTACACTTGATGAGGGTCACATCCTCATTAATGCGGCATAGAGCGAGAGAGATAAATAGTCTAGAGTTCGTGATGAAATAAACTGCAAAGATGATAATGTACTAATTGGTATTTTTTTTGACATGCGAATACCATCTCTGTTTAAATTAACTGTTGATTTTTTGGTAGATGACATTGTAAGACCATATATAATGCAGCTATAATTTTCTCCATTTTAAAAATGTCTACTCTATCAAATTATTTAAGTTTTCATATAGGATAATCTGATATACCCTCTTTAATATATATGTATGAAATTGCGTCAGGGTAGTCTAACAAGACACTATATATATACATGGAAGCTATGCGAAGCTTGTAGAACTATGACTAAATCCTAAAGGTGGGATGATTATGACCGTTTAAAAATCCCTTACCTAATTAAACTAA